>JACYFI010000294.1:0-14209 GCA_020975735.1 Ophiocordyceps xuefengensis
TCAATAACTCTGTTTATCTACTTCTAACATCTTAATCCTCTCTTCCTAAATCAGATATCTGGGTAACTATATATGAATCCAAAATTCTTATAAATTCTTCATTAGAATTCTATAAATCAAGCGTACTGGTAACTCCAATATCATGGGACCTCTGCAAAAACTGGTCCATTGAGGGGATCATTGTATTTACATTCCTTAGAATATAATAATTTAAAAAATGGAAATGCTATAATATTAATAATACACGGAGGTGTTATAGTTGAAAATTAACTCGATAAAGGTTTAAATTCATGGTAGTTCCTACTATAATATTGGTACTATATTAAACCCTTAATTAAGTTTTCCGGAGTAGTCCTCCTCTTAGTAATTTTATATTTCCCATGCTGTTGTCCAATTGGTTTCACCCATTTAAGATTTCACCTATTAAAAGTACTAAAAGGGTTACGAGCTCAGCATATAGTGGAAATTTATTGAGTTCAATAAATTATTGAAGCTAAAGACTTGAACCCTGAAAATTTATAATTAACCGTCATTGAATGGAATTTCCCCTGGGTTAATTATTCTGCATAATAGTCTTCCACTTATTCCTAAAAATTTACAGCTCTTTTTACTGAACAAAAACTACTCTATCAATTTAAATCCTTTCAATGAACAGTTTCATATATGTATAATCGGATTACCCTCTTACTGCACTCATTTTTACTAGTTTACTTACAGATATCAATGTTCTACCTATAGCTTTTTGCCTCATTGAACCACAATAGCTGATTCATTATGAGTTTTTTCCAAATATAGGTTATTATCCTTTTACTTTTCTTAAAACGCATAATATTTTAGGTTTTCTCTGAGCCATTAACGAACAGAAAATTAAAAGCTGATTTTTCCTTTTACATAATTATCCTTTTAAAAGATTAACTAACTCTTCGCTTTAGTTTGTTCGGATGCTTTAGATCAAGAGAGAACTTCCAGCTACTTTTAGTATTGTGCATATTCGGGAATTTATTATCAAAGTAATTGTTGTTTCTCTAAAAAGCAAAATCAGAAATTTCAAAGTTTAATTCTAATAATTAAGAGAAAAATTAGAATACCCAATATTTAATTAATGCTTCTTGAATAATTATTAAAACTATTCCTAGTTTTTTAAATAACTAAGATTGAAATTGATTTTTGAAATTCTTTAGATAGGTTTTAACTGACCTACTAAAATATCATTTGTTTAAATTTATTATTAACATATATATCCCTGATTTCTTTTTAATCTCTTTAGATATCATTTCAAGCGTCACTAAAGGCATCTGATACACTTTTACGGGGCTGGGGTTAATTTATTAACGGGTTATTCAACCTGACGAGAACTATAAACACCTATAAAACACGAGATTTCCATTTGTGTTCAACAAATTCTTAGAAACTTTTTGAATAGGCACTTTTTCACCAATGGTTTAAATACTTGTTGATAATAGGTGCATCCCTCGAAGTTTTATAATAGAAAAGAATAGAGTATTCACCTACACTAAATAGATTAACACTTCAATAATCATGAGGTATTCATGTACTCAACCTAAACTTCCATTTGTGGAGGTAGCGCTTTCTAGGAAAATATAAAGATACCTCAAGCGCTGGCGCGTCGTAAGATAATACATGTATTTAATAAATTTTTCGATAGTTTGGTAAAAACTATATAGAATTTTCCTTAAGTAAATGAATTGTTTTATTAGTATAAAACCAATTACCTTAACCCTCCCTCCCTGGACTACACATATCAGGCGTTATAACGGATTTACTTATAACCCAACAAATAAGCTACGTTTAATAGTAAAAAATGACATCATTAAAGCAATAACCAAGTTTGCTTCAGAGAAAGCCAAAACCTAATATTGGAAGAGAATAAATTTGGTCTTTTAAATGAAGGTTTCTAGCAACACCTATATTAACATCTCAATACGACTCCTATTACTACTCCTGCTCCTATACACCACCTGTTGCCAACCTGCACCTATTATTTTTGAAAATTGTAACCACGGAAATGACCTTTTAATATAATCTCTCAACATGAAGCTATATAACCCTACTTTTGCCTAAAAAAAGTCTATTTTTTTATTATGAACGGCCGACTGGTGAAGAAGTATGCATGCCTCAGCCCTAAAACAATGGAGTTTTAGCCATAATTTTTCTTTGAGCGTAGGAAACGATAATGTGGCCTTGTAGCATGTTATTTAGGTTTGTGTTGGAAGAAAAGCGTTTGTTACTTTATTCTCGAATAAATATTTACAAATTTAATTTGATTTTAACAATAATTAAAGATTGTCTACGTATATTTTTATGTCATTTTTACCTAGATTTCAAATAAAAAGTACCCCTGCAGATAAAATGCCTTATAAATATAAGTATATTATTAAACAATAAATCCCCATTTTTCATCACCACTAAGACCAAAAGGATAATACATTACCGAATTTCCAAATCTAATAAATGTTATATAAAAACAAAAAAATAGAATTTTACACCAAAATTTGAGTTCTATTTATGTGGGAAATAACATACTATGAAATTCCACACTCAAAATAAAGAGTAGTTCTTCCTTGGGTAAGGTTTTGTGTTGCTTAATTTAAATTAAGAAGGCCCTAAAGTAATGATTGTTAATATTGACCACCAACCAATTAAAAAGAAAAAGATCATATACTCATTGTAAACCCCATGAAAAAGGAATTTGTGCCAATATGGTAACCCATGCTTGCATTCTTTTATTAATAAATAAAAAAATAGGAATTTGTATGTTGATACAGATATAACAAAGATATAGGTGACTTGCATATACTAATAATTATTTATTTTAGAAACTAAATTTTGTGGGTGACCAGTGGTCGCAGCAGAATTGTTTTATTCATAAACTCAGCAAGCTAAGATCTTACCTCTTATAGTTACAAGCACCTTTTATACTAAATTTCTAATAAATATTAAATTCTTTTTAGTCCGTAAAGCCTGAAAACATTTTCTTTACTATATTTAATAGTAACACAGCACTATCACACTAGTTAATATGCGATAAAGAATAAAAAATATTAAACCTTTATGTTAATCGACGCAGTATACCATTTTTTCCAAAGGAACCTAATTCAAAGGAATGGGTAACCTACAAATAAATAATAGTAATAGCTCAAATCTTAAAGCCTAAAACAGATTAATATTAAAAATACCTTTTTAATTTATTTCTATTGTAAGAGGAATAGTTTTTACTCCCATTTAATTCTTCATGTTCTTTAAATTCTGCCTAGTATAGCAATCTATAAAGAGAAACCTATTGGCGTACTAGTCATGAAATAGACATTTAATTGCTTAATTGTATAGTGGTTAAATAAAATATAAAGCTTGAGTGACCAATTCTTAGATATACCTAAGTGGCTAGGAATAATATAAACCTACCATGACTTACTGTACTATAAAGCAAATAATTTTTATTTCAAACTGAAGGTTAAACCCTTTACTACTGTTCCTATTATTAGTGAAATAAGAACTTCATTAATAATATGAAAGGTTCAACCTCATTTCATTGCCTATTGAGACCCTGACCCTGTATAAATAAACAATTGAACAATAAAGTAATATAGAACTTTTTAGTATCTAAAGTTAAAAGATGTTGTAAACCTATAGTAGTTATAGCCATATAACGTCCTATGATGTCGGTGTTATAATTTATCGTGCCAAATAAGAAAATAACAACTTTAAATGGAATCATATTACCTCTTCAAGAAAAGTTATTTAGATATCTACTTTATATTGATCTTTTCTTATTTGACGAATCTGATCGAAAACCTTGGTTAGTTACAATGATTTTGTTTGTTACCATTTTTGGCTTAGCTTAAGCTCTAATCTCAAATATCCTTTACGTTTAAACACCAATGTACGGGTATTGTTTGAAAAAAAGTAAAAATCGTTTCTCATAATTAATTTTTGAAATGATGAACATTTACCAGTTAAGTCTTTATGCGAATAAGTTTTGACCACCATCCAAAGAAAACTAATAAACTTTTCCATAGTAATTCATCTGTAATATTTAGAGTTACTTATGAAAAAGTATATACCTACCCGATTCTGTTTTATGTAAGTTTGGATTCTTCTTAGTACTAATTTTAAAAACAAACCATCAACATCTTGAAAACAACACCTCCCATTGAGGTCTAATTTTGAACTATATTGTACTAATGGGTCTTGCTAAAGCAACAGTATTCAAGGAAAAAGCCTCTTAGGGTAAAGGAGTATATCCCTTTGATTAAGACAGCTCCTAGAGATTTAATTATTTTTTTGCAAACCCTTCGAGTCTCTTACTATTGTTCCCCTCGTTGCATCATAACGCTCACTTTTTTTAAAATAATAAAATAATCAGAGATCTTTCTGAGATTTTTTAGAGGATAATTTATCAATAAATGAGTATTAACCTTGTTAAATTTATAAAAAGAACCTATTTAGTAAAACACAACACCATTTTTTCTTTACTTATTCTTCCTGCTGCCCAAGATAGGGCTTTTTATAAGATTTAAAATATCTAGTCTCTAAGCATGATAGATTAATTTGGAAGAAAATTAACCCTCTAAATATTGTCAACCTACAGTTTTTTTTGGTGGAGATTTAGAATTAAAACAAGAAAGTCATCCTTCTGCATCCCAGAATGACCTATAAAATTCACGGGGTCTAGAAGGTTAGTTTGCTATATGTCTAAGTTAGACGACCAGTAGATAAAGTTGTCTTTGAAAAATTGGTTAGCAGAGGGATTTTAACTTTGTATAACTTCTTTTCGAAGCCAGGAGAGTAATATCTTAAACGGGTAAATTAAAGTACCACATCAACTTCAATTACTGTTGCTTTTTAGCAATATACCTCTTGGTCGACATGTATACTGACTTAATCCGCGATGCCATTTCGTTTTGCTCATCTTCTGGCTTATTAACCTATACCTGAATAAATTAGTTCAGTCCACTCATAGACTTTTTCATATATGGCTTAGTACCCGAAACTTTAGGGGTATGTCCCCGGAAATTATGATAATTTACTCCCAACGTTGTTGCTAAGGGTTTCCCAAAGTCCTTTTTGGAGATCCAAAATATGAAATAGGTGCTGCACTTACTTTTAAATACGACATCCATAGTAAATATAACTAAATGAGATATTTTCATGGTAAGTATTTTATCATAAATCGAGTATAGCTTAATTCACTTTTATACTGTTATAATAAATAAATTTTTCTAGACTGTACTTCCCTGAATTGGCATTATAAACCTGTCGCCTCATAAATGAACTGGAAAAGTAACCTCTATTACCGAATCACTCCCCCTTATCCCGGAACCGTTACGTCGGATGTTTCCCATACATACGGCCTCTCCAGAATTTGGCCTTAGAGTTTTTTTTTTTATTTCTTGTTGAGATGTTTTTAGACTATAACTGGTTTCGTTGGACTTCTCTACTGAATGGTCTTCTTACGATTCTTTCGAGCCATAATCTTATCTACGTTTCGTTAACTTTAGGATTAAGTCCTTCATCACTGACGAACGGGTGATGCATCTCCCTCTGTAAGGCGGAGTCACATAGAACAACAAAGAAATACCTTCCCAAAGAAGCCTTTAGGATATACCTTCGGGGGCATTGAAATTTTAAAATATATCATCCAACTTTTATATTGAAAGAGCAGTGTTTTATTCCTAGTTACTACGGTTACAACCCATGCCTTTCTTGCCCTTTAAGATTTTTTTACCAAAAGTTGCAAATATTTTAGCTGAGTTCCAGCTTTAATTTGGCGCTGAAGTCTTTGCCACAAGATTCTTTCAGTTATGTGTACTTGTTGCTGATAAGTGCTTTAAAATTAATCGACGAAACGATAGTTTATTGTCATCTATACCATCTATAGGAACTGATTGAATGACTGAATATAAGATCACTTTCGATCTTGCATTTCAGATAAAATTTTGGGTATGGTCTACGTTTTTTTTTAAGAGACCCTTGCTTATCATAGTTTTTTTGGTGACCTTGTCTTCGGGGGCTAGAAGTCTCTCATTTTTTTGCATATTTCCTGTCAAAACATGTTTTCTTCTAGAGTAAGTCTCAGATATCTTCTCTTGACTCTAACCGATGAGGAATTCAGCGTATTCTCTGTTTAGCGTTGGTTATTTTGGTTCTGAGACTTCCGGGAAGGCTCTATACACCTAACTTCGGTCCCGTTTTCAAGGGAACACTTAAATGTCTTTGACAAAGATTTACACAGTCTTCTTTTGAGTCCTCTAACACCCTATAAGTCAGGTATCTGCAATCCTATAATGTATTCCATTCATCTTAAATTTTGGTCAGTAATACATCCACTTAGACGGGATTAGTCGTAAAAACTTTAGTTAAATTTAATTTTCTCCCTCAAGTTTTGGACGTCTCTACTTTTGTACGGGGACTACGATTATAGATTGGGTTAATATAGTAGCGTTTTGATTCCCACGTGAAATCTTCTTTTTAGTTCACCGATAAAAACGTCGAGGGTTTTTCGAGGAAAGGATAATTTCTGCTATTGGGGGCTTAATTAATTGAATACCTTGAGGTGTATCGCTGCTACGGAAGTGAGAAGAATCTAGATGAAAAATTTTCCCATGTACAACCCGCTTTTCATACGCTTTACGAAAGGTAATCCCAAAAATTCTTGGGGTCTTTTAATCTTTCTTCAGAGACATCCATCATTTGTTGATTTTTTCCGGTCAAAACAATTTATAATGTCTCCCTTTAATAGATCATTGGCCATAACGTGGATTCTTCTGTCTGACCAATTTTTTAATGCGGTTGTGCAAGCTTCTGGATTTAGGGTCTAAACCCCATGACTGGGCTTTCTTGTTGAAGTTGCGTTCATAAATAGCTTCTGTAATATCCATTTTCTATACCATTCTCTTGTTACTAGTTTGTCTCTAGGAAGGGGCTATAGTCAAAATGGTCGTATTGACCCCCGGTTTAGCTTTTGGTATTATATTTCTTCTTTCTCGGGTGAAATTGGCAATTACATCTTTACAGCTATTGATATATTCACTATAACTTCTTCTGACAATCCTTCCACAGTATAAGGTTTAGTTTATACCCGGATCATGTTTGCCTCGGTTTACTGATTTGAATTTTTTGATAAGCTGCGTAGTATAATTCTTTATCATAGTAAGTAAATCATGTATAATTTATCGTTTGTCAAACAAAAAACTTGTTATTTTCTAAAATTCTATAAAATCTCTGAGTTTACCATACCGTCAGTTTGAAACTGTACTGGAACTTTCAGCGATGTGGTTAGCTACAGACCGCTAAATCCTGGGAGATCCTTTCCCCATAGATGGTATCCTATGACTCTCTGTACCCATGGTCATGAAGGACTGGTGGTATCCCGTATGTTCTCCAAATATTTTATTTTCTTAATCCGTGCTATGAGTTCCCCCACTCTTACCGTTTTTAATGGTACTTATTGTACCCCGGTTGCTGTGACCATTGTACGGATTCTTCATATCTCCAAAGTCATACCAATGACATATCTTTATTTCCTGAACTTAGATATTGACCCTTCTTTGTAGAGATACTGTAAATAGGGTTTCAGGCAGTTTATGCTTTATCATATGACCGCTCGGCTCGATCGGTCAGCTGACTTATTAGATTCATCCTTCCCCTCCTTTTGACAGGAGAATGCTAAGTTAATGTGGGCTTCCCCTTACATACTACTTCCTGTTAGGCCGGAGTCTTACTGTATGATAATAAACTAAGTCGGTTTTAGACCCTAATAATATTTAGCACAACGGCGCATCTAATTAAAGCTAGAACTTAATCAACCCAATAAAAAGTATAATTTAAACCCCTGTCATTGATAATCTGAATTTCTTTTTAGTACTTTAATAGTATATAACTCATAACTTGCAATCAATTAGCTAAGCAATATAGAAACTAAATCATTAGTAGGACCACAAGTAATATTTGATCCTGTATTTACAAATAATAAACTCTTAAGGGTAGTTCTAATATTTTTAGATGTTGTCCCATCGTATTATTAATTATTTTGTATTTTAATAAAAAATTTTGTAAATAACAAAGGTTTTTTTAGAGATGATATTCCCAGGACTCAGACCTTCTAGGGTAAAACTGTACAAGCAATATAATTTCTTTTAAAAAATATAAATATATGAAATATTTGTGTTAATGTTTGCAAACTATAATAAACCCCCACTGGTTACTTACCCCCCTTTAAGTTAATTACAGTATAAAGAGGATAGATCATTTAAGATACAATAAATTATAAAATAAATTATAGGCTATTCTAATTAAATAAAAAATAGATTTATTTAAATCCCAGTCTACGATTAACGGGGTTAGAAAACAAAAGAGGAAAGATAAGATATTTATTATCAGGCTCAAAAAAAATAGTTCAACCCTTAAGATTCGAAAAAACCTGAATTAATAATCAGGGATTAAGTTCAAAACTAGTAATGAGGAGCTGCTGGCTAAAAGGACAAACACATTCGAATAGAAGTAAGCTACTCTTATATTTTCATCTTAATAATTCATAAATGAAAATACTATAATATTTATTGTCGCATGTATTCAATTTGCTCAGCTATTGCTGTGAAAGTAAGCTCTCTGTAAATCCGTCGCCTAAAAAAAAGATTATACTATTCACCTAAATCAGTCAAGGTTTGAAGGCCTTAGAAGAAATCGAAACTCTTTATACCACACCGTATAGACTTAGTGTTTTACCCTTATTAAACTCACCCAAGCTTGGAAAATAGTGGGCTGGCGTTTCTTAATAGTATACCATTAAAAAAAATATATTTTTTAGTTTGTCCGCTTCGTGGAAGAACAATATATATAATAGGTAATAATACACGAGGCTTTAGCATATTTTTATCTTTATAATGCCAAGCTAGCTTCTTGCAGTAAAAATAGGCGTATCCTTTAATATTAAATTATTTAATTCTTTATATTAATGCCTTCGCATATCTCATTCTGTTAAACATGAATAAAGGCCTAGCCACAAACCACATTTATAAAATAAGTTTGAAATAAATACACCTTAAGCATTATCTCTATGAATGTTTATCCCTACACTAACTTTTTTATTCTTGTTCTTATGTATAATCTATGGCAAAAAAAAGCGAACCTACCTTCTTGATCCATCTCCTTTAGGTGTGAGGGGTCACTGAAAACCAGCGAAACCCGTATCTATTTTATTGTCTGATATAGGTAACTTTTAGGTCTTATTTAACGGAGAAACAGGGGAATAATTTTTAGGTTAAAGCCCTTTATTTAAAGAAGGTTTTTAGGACTAGACAAGGCTAGCAAGCTGAAAGCTCGAGAATTTTGTTAATTCGACCGCTTTCAATGTGTGTTTTGAAAACCCCCTTACAGGGGGGGATTTACCAAGAAAAGAAAATGCTACTCTTGCTCTTTCCCAAGCCAGGGGCAGCTGCCGCCAGGCACATAAGCAAGCGAAGAAAATGATTTATTGTTTTTCTCTCATTAAATGTGATAGAACCTAAATGTGTTGGCATGTTATGTTACACCGATGCAATCAACCTTGAATTAATACGTTTAACGATTATTGGGACCTTTATGTTGTAAATACAGTCAATTTAGTATTACGATTACCTAACTATTTAAAGACAGATTATTTGTGAAAGCACATCTGTCTCTTGCTAATGACACATTAAACATGCTTTTACATTCATCTTACAATAGGTGTTCTGCTTTTTAGCCTCAATCCTTATGTAAAAAAACTTTTCCACATCCATACCATTACCTTGTTTTTTATATATAAGTATAAAACAACAGACTGCAATCCAGAACTTCCATTTGGATTTAATCTTATCAATTTTAAGATTATATATTCATATTTAATATTTCTGTATTTATTTAAAAGGGTACAAGTAAGGGGTAAAAAACCTGTGTTTCGAACCAGGAGCCAAGCTAACACCACAAATTAAGGGCTCTACCTTCGGGAGCTTAACAACTTACCCTTAAATAATAAAAAAAATTTTATTTAATCATCACACCATAATTCATCGATTTGTAATATTAAATTTTACTAAAAATAATAAATAAGGTATTTTTTAACACTTTATTTCTTAATAATTTTTTGCATGTTTTCACAGAAGGAGATCCAGGGTTGCTAAGCTTAAAGGTAAGCCTCTACAGAACTTAGAGAAATAAGCGCCTACGTGTGGAGACTAGCAGCAAGAACAGGAGGCGCAGCTCTAAATAATAGTATTTTAATCTTACAAATATTAACCAGATGTTCAACATTTTCTTTTCTCGCTGCATTTAAGGGTATCGTTTTTATACTATTCTATATTTTACTTATAACTGATTTACAAGCCTGTCGGCTAATAATATGTTAATTTTATTGCTTCAGCCATATGCTCCGCATAGGATGAAAGGAACTCTTTACCTTAGCTTTTTTAGATTTGCATTATAGGCTCGGGGCTGAATTTACGATCTTTTATTTAATAAAGTTTCGGTTGATCGGTTTAAGACCCAAAATGTGGAATGTAGCTTCTTTATATGTTATATTTAGGTGAGCTTTAGCTTGCAAATCCTTCGGATATGCAAGCCAAGCCATATATTGATATAATATTCTTCCCTTATTTGTGCGAGGGGCGCCGAGCCCATGAAAAGCAGATTTGCTCTTTATTAAATACAATGTTTTAGGATTAACTTTTTCTAACGTTTAAAAGTAATAATACAACCAGGTTTTTTTATGTGGGCGAAAGCCCCATTCCCATTTTTTATAACTTTATATGACTAATAGAGGACACTACCTCTACTTATTTAAAGGTGATTAGAACCACAAACATCTATATATTATGGAAAGTGATGTAGACCCCAGTTCTCAATGAGGCGGTAGGCTTTCGCTCTTAGCCACCAAAAATTTATCTGCAAGGTGATCGAACACCCAATACTAAACAACCAAAAAATTATGTCTACCTAAATTAGAAACGAGATATTATTATTTATTTTATTGAACTTTACTATACGAACTAACTAAGGATATTTTAGGCTGTGGCATAGCGCAAGGCTATGGTATGCGCTATTAAAGAACAAACTTTATAACAATATGTCCAGGCCCATTAAGCTGTATTTTTTGCCGGCATAATTCTGTCCGCCACCGCAAAGAATATCAAACTTAGAAGTAATGCAAACAAAAAAGAGATGAGTTTTTAACTAATAAACACCTTTACAAAAACAAATAGAGACTATACCGAAGTATTCTCTTTAATATTGGAAATTTTTAAATAAAGGAATAGGGAAGTTTTAAATATCTTAAAGGCGAAGATATATCTAAACTACGGTTTATTCCTGAAGAGGATATAACCAGATATTTTAAGTTGTTAACTATTTTTATCCGTTTATACCTCATCATTTTTGAGTGTTGAGTTATAATAATTCTTATTTATAGAAAAGACTGTAACAGCTACTTTAGTGCGTGCTTGCCGCCTTCTTTTTTTAACGCATGGCTTAGTAAACCACAAAAACAAAGAAAAAACAACCATCGCCACTGAAAACCTCGCAAGTCCATCAATAATCCAATTATATCAGGCAAGTTGACATGTAGGTCATAAAACTATTTGTGTCTGCGCCTATTATCTCTTGTTAAACAGAAATAGTATGCTAAAGCTCTTCAAATTTTATTTTTGAATACGTTACCGGGTTAATAAAAGAAACATAATTCTCTATTTAATAGATATTGAGACTTGACCAACACGATATTTTAAATAAATTTGGTAACCCTAAATACAAGTCCTGTACTCCCTAATTCGCATACTATATGTAAATAATTAAAGCCTTTACGCGCTTAATTTGTGAGGATATCAAAATCTTTACTTTAAGAGTTTTATTCTAATTAAACTTTACATTTCTCCAAAATTAATACAATCAATAGGTAGCAAGGAGATCTAAAATCTATATGGGCTTACCTTGTGTTGGGCTTCTTCCTCTTACTGACTACTTTAGTCATCTTGGGTAAGTTAAACAAAATTGTTTAAATGTGTGAATAATACCTTCCTTAGAAATATAACAAAGGTATCTTTATTTATCGTCTTCAGAAGTCGCTTGTTATTCTCTAACAAATTCTTTAACAAACACACACACCTATTTCATATATGGTTACCTTCAGGTTGTTATATTTCTCTAGTTGCTTGATATTTTCAAATTAATCATTTACGATAATAGACAATATATTAAACGTTCTAGTTTCGTGTAAGCAGAGAACATTAGCTAAACGTCAACCATAGTTCAATTTTATACTCTATAATTTAAGAGCTTGCGCTCTATTGTAGCTAGAATGTGTTAAAGTTGTGGTTTAATTGATTATTATTCATATAATTAAAGAATAATATAAATCTGAAATTTTAGGCGCTTGGCGGGGCTTGAAATTAGAGTTTTCACTCATTTTATTGTACAAATCATTTATTTTTAATATTGAATTAAAAAGGCGTACATAACACTCCGCCCCTAAAATAGCTGGTAAATCCTATCCAGAATCATTGAACCTATGTTAATTGTAAAACAAAACTTTTTAATTATTTTTCTGTAAATTATAAATAAGATTTGATTACGGTATCAGAGATTCTAACTGACACATGCGGAGTGCGAACAGTTAAGTCTCCAAATTTACTATACCCCCGGTTTGTGCTACGAAGCCCTTTGGGCTTTAATCAATTTTTATAACTATATTACATTTCTAATTACAAACAATATTAACCCCTATAACCTCCATTAATAAAAATTTAAACATTATTACCATCAAAAGATACTTGATGATTAAAAATAATAATATATAACAAACGCCTCTTGTTAATACTTTATTTTTCACTTATTTAGGCAGTAGCATTATTGCGCTAAGCGTATACTTTGTTTCATCCAAAGCTCATATAATAAAGTAATATATATATGTTAAATATAGAGTTGCTTTTGCAGCCTTAATTAAATTTGTGGGCAGTTAAATTTAAGGCGTTGGTATGGTTAACCTCATACATGCACATATTTATTTAATTATACCTATGGAATGCAGGGATGCGAACCCTGAAACAGCAAAAAATGGCAAGCTTTTTACGGTTTTGCCAATTTAGAACTATCACGCCCGTAAAACGTAGTAGATTTTATTATTAATCAATTGTTTTGCTAGCAATTTTTTTCCTGTTTTAGCATAGCATTGCCGTTGGAAAAACAACACGTAAAAGTATAAATGGCATTTTCATACTTCTTTGTGCTGTACTTACTTTTCTTCTGCGGCATACTTCGTCAGCCCGCGAGATAAAATTACAAGTATCCTCCACAAAAGAATATACCAAATAACCCTTACTTTAAGCTTTATAAGTGTAAACAATACTGCTTGCAGGGCTGTGGTTTCTGAATTTTTCTAACCCGTGCTCCCGTATAAGAAGAGCTTACGCAGCTACTAAAAAGATAAAAAATTTTCATTTTTCATATAATATATATAAATAACGAAGCCAATATTCTTCTTAAATTGAAAAGGAGGATGATTCCACATCCAAATTACACCTGCCATTTAAGCTAAATGTTTAGTTCGTTACCTATGATAACTGTTTCTTGGGCTTATATTACTATAAGATCTAAAAAAGGGGAGCGAGGGCTAAAAATAATTTTAGGCTCGATTAGCAAAATTTCAATTTATTATTTTAGAAACTTGCCAGGATCTAACCTACAATTATCAATTGTTAAAAGTCAATATTTTCACCATTAACTAAAAGTTTCCCTCACCTGCCCGACGGTAAGACTTTAACTACAAACAAAGGCATTTGAGTGCTCTGGCCGGGCCAATTGAGCTTCACGGGTCCTACTTAGAGATACAGGCAAAGTGAATCAGGTTAAAAAACACAAAGACTAATCTACACTAAAGTTACATACCTAGAAAATTATCTGTATATAATCCTGTTACATAATAACCACCTACCCTCTTGTCGGCAGCTACTCTTTTTTTACTAGCAAAGCGACAAGACATAGGACGATGAGAATCAATGCACACAAGAAATGTGATGTTCTTTTGAAAGAAAAAGTGACGTTATTTTCTTTCAGTATTAATATTTTTGTCACCAATTTAATGCTAAAGGTTTACATTGGTTGGGCTGCCCGCCTTTTATTAATTCTTGTTAAAGATAATATGCAAGCTCTAAAACTTTATTTAGAAGCGTGCTAGCAACTG
>JACYFI010000296.1:0-13677 GCA_020975735.1 Ophiocordyceps xuefengensis
AAGTACTAATGGCTAAACTATCTCTCTACTTTCTATTCAACCTGACTTTGAAAGGAATTTTATCTTTTTAATCACCTTTTGGTTGTTAAAGATCTTTAACCACTATAATCTCTGATCTTTAAAATAAAAATTAATAATCTATAACTTTATAGCCTTAGTAAAAGGAAATATTGTTGAAAGAAACGGAATATTGTATCTTTAATATCATTAAATAGTTATACCGATAATTTAGACTTCATCCTGGGTCTATTTTGAAAGCTGCTTCCTCAATCTTTCCCCACAAACCCTAATAAACCCCATAATTTGGTTAATTAAACTTCATCTCTTGTCATGTTGAAAGGTTAATAGAGATAAAATAATATTACCATTTACCGTTTGTATAGTTTTTATTATTAATGGATACTTAACATTAAAAAAATACCCCTCTCCATCTACTAACTCCACAAATCAGTTTTAGATTTTAATTAAAATGTGTTATCAATTCCACTAACGTGGTAACATTTAAAATAGGGGAAAAAATAATATTTAGATTTAGTCAGACATGCATTCTGTTCATAGATCCTTTTATATTTATAAGCCATACATACTTCTAATACTACAGAGCGTTGCTTTACCTGGTTTATAAAGTTTAAATTTATACTGTTTAAATTGGAGATTAACTCTGCTTTTTTGGAGTCAAAACAGGGTATTAAATCAAAAGAAGGTTATAATTTTTTTAGGCCAAGATCCTTGGCCGGATTGGACCTATAGCTTGCCTTATTTTTATTCTACATCTCATTATTCTACACTATCCAAAAAAAGTATGAATTTTATTCTGTAGTAAATTAAGATTCTCCTTTATGTAAACTCTATTTTAAATTAGTGTTTACATTATAGGGCGCTTGAACTGTAAGAACTACTCTTTTGAGAACTGATAGGACTAAAACTTCCTTCCACCCATTCTGAAAACTTTACTCTATAAGGGTAAATGAAGCCTTTTGAATTTCGTACCTAAAAAATCTTTAACAGATATAGGGCTCCCGCAGCGTAAAAATTGTAAATTGCCTTAGGGGGATTTCAGTTAACATGCCAGGTTTATGAATTATTCAATACGTTAAAATGTTATAACACTTATATATGTATATAACAATATATTCTATAACACTTAAAACAAAAAATAAACTCTATTTGAAGGCGAGTGATACTAAAGGCTAATAACTACTGTCAAAGAAATTCTCACCATCTAAGCTTGTCCTTTTCTCTTCCCCTGTGAATTTAAGAGAGTTGGGATGGGCGAAAACGGTAATTTGTTTGCTCACTGGATGAATAAATGTTACTGTTATTTAATAAAGGTAAAATTACGAAGGATTAATAGGGCTGCTTACCCCATTAGGAGTCAGATTGGAGCTCCTAAATTGACTACCTGAGGTGGGTGTTAAAGCCATTTCACCTTTATTAGTATTAATTTAGAAATCCTTATATTCAATACCTTTAATCTATAGTAATTTCATTGCATTTGCCTACCTTTTATTTTTCTTTTGTCATCCACTAACCTTCTCTAAGTAAAGGGTTTCTTTTTTTTCCCATAGTAAAGCGCTTGTATTAAAAAATCCTTCGTAAATTTTTTAAATTATACCATGTTAAATTTAATATATTTCATATAAGTGTATAATTTTATTACGAACATCTAGTAAATTTTTCAACTACAAACTACCCCCCACAACTAATTTAGAGTATTACATATCTTACCACAACTTATGTAGATATTTAAACTTCCTAAAAAGGTTCTTAACTTTACCCTGTGTTGAGTTAAAAAATAAATCGTTAAATCATACCCTGTTTCTCCCTAATTTTTGTCAGGGTGATTTTTATCATGCCTATAAAAAAACCCTTCCGCGTCTGTAAAACCGAGCCTATCATTTAAAATTCAATGTAAATTACTTTGTCGGCGGAAAGCACCATCTGGTTTAAAGCTAGGTTTAGGGGAAAGAACTAGGCTACGCGTCAGATAAATTTTTCCACTAAGTTTTAATGTAGCTTTAATAGATATAACTTTAATTTTAACCTTTCTATGTACGATTTGTACCAGTTCATCAAATTTTAAAAACGTTCCTTTAACAAGTAAATAGCGTTGATTGCTTACGAGTTAAATAAGGGATAAGTGTCAAAAAATTGATTTAATTACTTGAAAATTTAAAATTCTTCCATATAACCAGATCTCTAATTGTACAGTATTCCGCCCCTACTTTGTTATTTTACCTCACCAAAGAAAACAAATTGAAATTTGTTTCTTATAAGGCTAAGCTGTTAGTTATGAAAGCCTATCTGAATATATAGCTTTCTCTATAACAAACCTACCCCTTAGATTTTAAGAATCTGGAGTAAACACCTATAAAAAAAGGATCTCTCCCGAGTAAACCCATAAGAAAAAAGGATTTAATTCTAGAAGTTGTTTTAATCAGTGTTTTTTACTAGAATATGGAATGTTATTGCAGTCTTCTTTAGAACAATAGAATATTTTTTAATTCCCTACATTTTTTGTGCGGAAGCCTCGGTAAAAATTAGTATGTTAATAAGTCTTCTACTTTAGAATTTTTAAAAACCAAGTTTCCCTGGCACTAGAGCACACTTACAAATAGTTTAGATAATATTGAGGAACCGTCTGCTCGTAGGCTGTTTTACAGGGAATATGACTATCTGAATTTGAGCATCCGCAGAACGCCCATTCCTGGGACAAGCCAAGACATCTTTTTAATGATATTACTATACTCTCAATCATTACATGAGGACCACTACAAATCCGTTTCGATAAAATAGCTTTTTTAGTTATTAAAGCTTAGGTTTTCCCCGAAGGTTTGGTACCTTTGCCACAGTGCTTTTCTTGGGAAAAATAAGCTCAAAAAATAAGCCAAGGAAAAATAAAGCTTCAGATACTATAAATATATTCAACACCTAAATTTAATGCCTTTTGTACAGCCGAGAGGTGTTCGGTAACTAAATAGTCATTAAGATAAAAACCACGAATACTAGAAATCTATTGTTATTTAGGTACTAGTACGGGTTCCTAAAAACTAACAAAAAAATATCTTGCTGGCTTGCTAAGCATCAGGAGCTTGTGATTTATGTGTGGAAAAAGATGCAAAAATTATATTATTGTTTTAAAGTACTAAGTAATTAATTTTTAAGGGTGGTCTCAAATTATACCTCGTACAGCCTTATTGATAGATATATTTTTGTGATAGAACGTACTTTCAGTATCCTCATGAATTAAGCGTTTAACCTTAAATATTTTTAACCATTTATATAAAACATTTTAAATAAGCTAGAGATAGTTTTACTAAGTCATTAAAGGAAACACTTTTATTAAATAATGTAGATATAATGTAGTGATTTCTCTTCAGAATGGGGCATAGAAATACAACTTTTTGGGCTGGGCTCCTTTGAAATAGGATCAATTTTCTACCTTATAATTCAAAATTACTTTTGGAAAGATCTGCAATTTGTCATGAAACATTAGGCTCTTAAATTTAATTTCTATTAATTTGGGCTGTTGGTGGTTATGAAACAATAAATCATTGCACCCTAGCTAAAGCAAGCTCAGGAATAAATTTTATTAATAGAATACACTATTATTCTTCTCGAGAATCAGTTTGCGCAGAATTTTATAGGCAATATGTCGTCCAGTTGACAAGGGAAATCCCGTAGTCCGTGGCATTTAATGTTCTAACTACTTGTTCTATGGAGGCGTAAAGGCTTTTAATAAACATGGCATTTAGCCCTGCCAGTTTCTTTTAAGAATATTTATTCTAGAAAGCTTTATGTCTGGCTTAAATCTTAGTCGGGGTACAAAATTTCACTTTTTGTAAAGATTAATAATATTTCTTTAACTCCCTTCTGCATTAATTTATACTAATATACAAGACCAACTTTTTCCTTGTTCACTATAATACCTGAAATTAAGAACCTGTTGGAATTTTTCCATCATGGGTTGTCAATCTTTTAGAGGCATAAGCATCGCTTTAGTGCCACAAAAAAACTGATAATTTTAGTGCGGCACTTTAGATTAATTGATCCATCACCATTATAAACCGACAAGATAATACCCCGTAACTTAGGAGTTATTAGCCAAGGCAAAGTTGTATTATTCTTTTATGTTCTAAATACTTTAAAGATCGTCACTCATTTAGAGTACTTTTAGTATTATAATTAAAATGGAATATAAGCTTGCCCATATACTTTTCATAGGTTTATAACCCTAAGTAAGTTACGAATAAAATATATTTACCTATATTTGTTGGACTATATTTTTATTAAATAGTTGAATTAACGGTATATTAACTTTGCCCATAAGTCTTCTAAGACCCTGAGAATATTTATTCCGTCATTCAGTTTCTGCTGAACCCCCCTCTAAAGGGTTTTGCCATCAAATTTGGCTTAAAATTTAAACAAGAACGAAGCTAATTATACCTTCTGAAGATTATAATCTCTAAATCAATATGTCATAATATGCAATTACTTGGTAATCTAAAGCTTGTTAGACAATTACATACTGCTTACTAAAAGATGCATTAGATAAATGCCGCATTTTATGTTAAGCTATAAAGATATGCAGTATAGAATGCCAAGGGGAAAGTGAAACTTAAATGAAAAGGAAGATCTTGAAAAACTCTCGGACCCACAATATGTTCACTAATATAATAATAAAAATTAGCTACAAGTTTTATTTTGACGTCAGAATTCTTCTTGTATTTTTAAAAGCCTTCGGAAGATTGACTTCAACATCTATAAAACGGTGATTAACAGGTAACGCGAGCTTTACCCGTTAGCTATTTAGAAGCTTGTTTTGCCAAAATTAAGTATTCTTATCTTTAACTTTTACCTTTACTGCCATGCTAAGGAAAAAAATACATGAAGCAGTGCGGTTTGTGCTTTTTATGCCTTATTTTTCTGCAGGCCTTTGCAAGGCTTAGGCATAAAATTATTTATTCATCTTTGTAATGGAACGCTACGCTTCTGTAAAGGCAACCCCTCGAAAAGGAATGGGCACGCTGTCTAGTCACACAAAGAGTTATTAAACCAGAAGAAGGCTTGATATCCCTAAAAGGTCACTCAGTTTATTTAAGTATAAATATAGGGGGTGCCTTTCACCAGGAAGGGCCTAAACCAAAGAATATATAGTCCCAGCTTTGCTTCCATAAAACAAATAAGATAGCTTGGCCCATTTACACATCATGGCGAAGCTCCCGTTAATCTTCGGTTAAAGTATAAAGGGGTTCATAAAACACAAAAGCGTTGTTTTATAAAGATCTAGTAGGCACACTATTATTAGATTTTTTAGAAGCAGGCCTGTATAGGCTTGCTAGCAAGAAAATCAGCTAAGCAAATAAAACTACAGTTTTGTCCACTTGTGTTCTAAACCTGAGTGTTAAGTATCTATCATTTGGTCCTTTTGGGCGGTTGTCGTGTAAAACATAGCATACATAAGATGAAACTTACCCCTCTACATGCCCTGCTTAATCTTTTTTATCTTTTGTTCTTAGAGTGCTCTTATCCCTAGCTTGTGCTCTCAAATAAGCACTATAAGAAAATTATACTAAAACTAAAGAAAGCTTGCAATAAAAAAGCTTTACCTTAAATCTGGTTTTGTAATTTAAATTATCTATTTCTAGGACTTTAAAAGGGAAAAAGGTGACTCGAACACCCCTAAAGTCTAAAACGAAAGCCATTAGCAAATGGTGTTTAAACCTTACCTTATAGAACTTTTTCCTTGTTAAAATTAGCTCTTGCTGCGAAGCGCAAAAACGGCAAATAGCCAGACACCCGTATCTTATTATAAGCTATTGAGGCCTGCTTGATATTGAAACATAGGTTTATGGGATAAGCCGGTCACCTAAAAAAAATTATTCGAGGCTTGCTATCCTAATAAGGTCTCATTTGTTATTCCCCTTACTATAACAAATCAAAACCTATTCAAAAAGTTTCATCTTATTTATATGTGTGTTTTTGTTTCATTTTTTCCCCCATTATTCTCCCCCCGCCCCAAACAGCCTAGCTTTGGCAGATCTTTTGAATGAAAGCGAATCCGTTATCATAATTTTTACGCTGTCCTCAAAAGGCTATAAGAAATAGCAGGTAGTTGCGCCAGCGACCCTAAGAGGCTACTTTTAATATATATATTGAAAATGTCCGGTGGTTGCTCGCAGGCCTGAGTTGCTGTTGAGGTTTTTAGAAGTGACCCCCATAAGCTATTTAATTTAGTAGTAGCCCTAAACAAAAAAATACAGAAATGGAGTCATAAAAGGAACCTTAGAAAACTCTATTTTGGAACTTTTTTTAAAAATGATAAACCAGAAACGTCATCCACTTATATTATTCTATTATTTATTCAATTAGATCGATGCGAACCGATATCTATTATTCGGCAACAGGATAAACCCTTTACCAGTTTAAAGGTTACTAAATCTAGAATCAGATTATGCACCAAAGTGTAGGAGACAAGGTATTTCGAATCTCTTGAAAAGGTCCATACTTATCGGAAGTTTACAGCTCAACCCTTCTTACCTGAATAAGGGAACCCTCTTTATAAGAGAAAAGACTTATTAAACCCATAGTTTTATTTGTTAATAATCCGTGCAACTTCACCTACAGAACCGTATTTCGACTAACACTATTAGAACCGCGGCATTACGAAGGATGCCCCCTAAATTAATAGACAGCTTTGGTTTGGCTTGTTCATAATACACTATATCTCAACAAAACCCCTACTAAATGGTTTTTTTACTATTAGCAAGAAACCACAACTTATTGCATAAGCTCTTTTCAGAATTGGACGAGTGGTTAGTACACAATACGGGGAGGGTCATATCACCGTGCATGGGGATTCAGATTACAGTAATTACTTTTATTTCATGGTAGTCGATATTTCAGCTTACATCCTTGAAAGTTTTATCCTATTTTTTGGAGATTAGGTTAAATTCACATTTTTTGCATATCTTGTCTCATGGGCTTAATCAAGATTTTATCATGATTATATATTAAATTTATTTATTTCAGCACTAACGCTATATACTCTTCTCCGATTTATTTTCCAGCTTTTATATTTTTAAGGTCTTCTAACCTGAGGGAGATAACGACTTTTTAATCTTTAACTATGTCAGCTCTTTTGCTATTCCTAACATCTAAGTAACTTTGTAATTTTACAACCTAGACTACCTTATAGACTTTGTGAAAATGGTAAATAGTAATCATATATATTAAGAGGAATTTTTTCAAAAATACACAATTTTAGTACATCTTCACGTAATATAACCCACACCCGAAATTGGGCAAGTATACACTCCCCATTAGGCCTTCATCCCCCTATTATTTTGAGTTTAATTGCAAAATTAATGTTACTCAAATTCTAATTTGACGCCAGGAGGATTTAGCTAATTTTTACCATCAAGAACAACCTTAACCCGGTGTAAACCCCAGCATTTCATTGTGAGCTACCTGGGTATATATATCCGACACTAAGGGTCTAGATACTTTCAAATTATAATTTCGGGTAAGCTCTCTTTTAATTCACGGATAACCTTTTTCTAGTAGAAGCTTTAATTGATACATTTCATGCAATCCTTCTATTGTAAAGGTCTTTATTGTTTCTGATTACAAACAACGGCTTTACTAATAAAAGGTTAGTCCCGCATATTTTTTTACTACATAAAGGGACAGTTATCGAAAGTGGTAAGACCTAAAAGTCATATTTGATCTATAATGTTAATAACATATTGAAGAGACTTATCTTGCACATGCTTTACTATAATAACCCTTCCCTTTTAAATTATGTTTAATTAGCACCTTTAAAGTATCTTAAAATCCTTCTTGTCTTAACTAAAATACCTCAATCTAGCATTCACAATTGGTAGACATCTATTTGTTTTTACACTAAATGGAAAAAGAGGACCGTCCGCATCAATAAATACCCTGTTAGTACCATACGAGGGGTGTTTTAGGGTTTAGTATTTGCTTAAACTAGTCTATGCGAATAGTTTGATTAATACTGCTGATTTAAATTTACTTAAGGGTATATTTAGAAGGGCGCCCTCTTTGAATTTGATAATTTCTTCGAAACCCCCATAGAGTACACCCTTATACTAAATTATAGTAAATACCCCTCTACTCGTTCGCCTCTTACCAAATTAGCAAGTTTGGTTTATGGCTTTGCGGACCATTTAAAACCTTGTATGGAACTTAAGATCCCGATAACCGGCATTTCTCTTCGAATCAACTTCTGAACTTATTACAGAATACCTGAAGTAATTTACTTTCTAGCCCCTCAAATTCTTTCGTAATAGGTTTGGTCACGAAAGCTTTTAAAGGTGTCCCCCGGGAATTTTCCTCGATAGGTTATATCCCGTCGTACTTGAAGGCCCTAGGCTCAAGGAGCAGGGGAATACTGTGGCACGTCTAATAGGCCCACATATAAAGGCCATGATGAGTTGCCCTTTTGTCCCCCTTTTTTCCATCCATATATCCAGGGATCTATGGCCTTATACGGTAGGTAGCCGACTCTTATCTCTCATAAAATAAATTTTTATTGATGTATCCCACCGCATCCAAAAATAAAGCCAGGGATTTCGTTAATACCCATGAAACCAAGTTCACCAAATATTAACTGAAAACCGCCGGCAACTCCCTGTAATATTTATAAAATTAGTGGGTAAGGTTTTTCGAGATTAATCGAATTAAAAACACATCTTTACTACTGTTGTCGAACCGGTCTAGTGATTTCAGTACCATCGTTGCCACATTACCTTGGGTGGAATCTGTACACTTTTCGATTTTAAGACCAAAAGAATATTTTAAATTAATGTTACTGACGAACTAAATTATTAAATTGTTCTCTATCTATGGCCATTCAATCATTGACCTGCAAAAGACTATTGGGTATCTAATCCCTGTTTGTTCTCTGTGCTTCGTCCCTTAACGTCCTAGTTTTACCTAAAGGGGTAGGGCACTTCCCCTTTTACCAGGTCCCTTTTGGTATTAAGAATTATTCATTCTCTCCTCTAACGAGTACTTCCCCTCTCATATAAAACTCTCGTCCAAATACTACCATTATATAATCTATATTGGGACGTCTAGGTACCGTTTAACAGCCCCAATTAAGATGGAAAGATCGTAAGGGTCTCTTACGTCATTACCGGATGCTGGCCAGTAATTTACGTCAAGCACAATATACACTACAGTCTTTATCATATAAACAAAGGCTTCATTCAATTTTAATATAATCCCTATAGATCATCCTTTGTAGGACCTTGACTTGCAAATAGGGCTGGCCCATTCTTCCAAGTTTGCCAGTCAGCCGTTAGGACATTGACCAATTCTCCGCCTTTGTACAAGTATGCATTGGGGGTTTTTCAACCCAATGTGGCTACCTGAGTAAACTTCAGATTCGACTACGAGAAGTTGTTGCTAGTTAGTCATTACCTTAAGACTACTACCTTATCCCGAAGGATATTTTAATTCATCTCTCTAAAAGTCAGACTGTAAACCCCTTTATTGGTATTATGAAAGGATTTTACCTTCTTCATTTAAGGCCGCAAATTATATTCTTCTATACTTCCACCCTGGTACCACCGACTTTTTAATTAATAACCTTTTAGTATTTATGTAGGTTATTTAAATGTAAGAAATTTGCAAACGTACGTTAGCCCATAGTGTCAACGCACTTGAACAGCAATTCAATCAGTAGGCCATCACCAAAACTCCCAACCCATTTTCATTTTGATGTAATTTTCATTATAAAAACTTTCTTTTTGACAAGAAGTTCAAATCATCACTAATAGTTTTAAGGAATTTTGATTATAAAGGGGAGGAGGGTGATAACTTCATTAAGGATTTCTATTTATATATACTTTTATAATAAATAAACAAATTCACTCTTTGTTCCGCCTTTGACCCATACTAAAGTTTACCTCTGGAGCTAGACTTACTGAATAATTAAAAATAATTTCATAAAGCGGCCTCCATAATAAGAAGCTGGTTAGCCCTGCTCTTGCCCTAATATGAGCAACACCTCAGAATCACTGATACAATCTAAAGAGGCAACAACGCTACTAAATTTTCTACACACTATTATCTAAAGAATCTTTTATATATTCCCTATTAAGGAAGTTAAATTTTTATTGTTTATTTATTAATTTTCCTTCTTACTTTTTACTCCCTATCGCACCAATATTAACTATGTTTATAGCAAACCTTGCTTCCGGTAATTTAACGCAAAAAAGAAAAAATACACAATAATTCTAATGGCTATCTTATAGTAAATTAAGTTTAGTGTTATAATAAAGGTATATTTATTTCATTTATTATTTTCTATAAAAATCTTGTAATTTTTTTAAAGTTACCTTCCCCATCAAACAGCTATTACATATCATTAATTGGTTAGCGATTTTTTACAAACATCCCCCATCCACCAATCCCCAGTTCCAGCGGCCAGTAAATTGACTGATTAAATCATTATACCAATAAAAAGGTAGGTGTACCCTGGTAACTAATAGATAAAATATAATTTTTCCTTGTTGTTTCATGTAAATAGTATGTCCACCCAAATTTTAGTTTATCAATATTTGGTATTGGTATATCTACCTGTATTCCTCTGCTTACTTTGTTCTACTACCTTTCCATAAAAATTTATAGTTTAATCATCCCTTACGATTGGAATTACCTCAAGATTAAGTATATTTTTCAAACTCCCTTATCATGGATTATTACTCCATTACCCACCCATTAAAAGACTAGGTTTATTAGGGATGGATGACGGATTCGTTTTATTTACGGTAAATTCTTCTACATTTCATATAAAATTATTTGTCCATCCTGTAGGTATTTCTAGTACATGACAATAAAATCATTCGTACAACTATTCGGGAATGTATCTCAAATTCGCAACTAAAACTTTTCCTTTTTAACATTCCGCTAGTTATATCATATCTTAAAAAAAATAAATGGTTAATGAATATAATATAAATCTTAATTACTATACTAAATCACAAGCCCTTGTTTAATTCAAAAGCCGAAGATTCTGTATAAACGAGCCTAGTTTACTAAAATAATTAATAAAAAATCAAATTTAAATAACCTTTTTTAAAAATTTCACATAATTTTGACAAATAAAAGCTAATAAAATTTTCATATTCTTAGGGTCTTTCTAAATAACTAATTAATCAAATCCTACACCCATCCTATTAAAACAGTAAATAGTGTAGGAAACGAAGTCAAAAAAAATGATTTGCTTAAATTATTGAAATTATATACAGTTTTAAATATATCCTAGCTTCATCCCAAAATAAATAAGGAATTTTAAAATAGAATTTTAAGAAAAAGTCCCGAATAGAAACATAAATATAATGATTATAACCGTTACAAATAAAATTTTTTAACGAAACTCAAATCCAATTTATAAAAATCAGATCATGTTCGAGTCAGTCTAATTAGCCCCCATAATCGCTCTCTTGTTTATCCAAAATAGCCCTAGCGGAACTACAATCAAGTAAATAAAGTCTTGTATTTAATAGTTACAAGTGGTATAAAAATTTGTATGAATTTTTTATAAGTTCAAATCAAGTTAAATAGTGAAGTCTAGTCCGTCCTTTTTGTAAGGAACTTTTCAATACTAAACAAAACTTGAGCGTGGATTTTAAGGCAATCATCATGTCCTAACCGAGAAAACCTCATTATAAAAAATAATGGTAGCAAACCTACAATAAAAAAATTCATACCCTGAAGACACCTTTATATTGCAAACTAAATACCACCTAAAATAGTCAATAACATGTGGCCTGCTACTATGTGTAGCTCCCTATCTTACAGCCCAAGAGGATCCGACCTCTGACAAGGACTAGACTGATGAATTCATAGACTAAATAAAGGTATAAAAGACCTAAAAGGGCAACACCCGCCGGTAGTACGTAACGAAGAAGATTGAAACCATGATGTTGGAAAAACCTAAAATTGGTCCCCTAAACTATTTTAACGCTAAGGGAAAATAATTAACAGCCAATGACCTGTAGACCGTCAAAACTGTAAAGGCACCAATTCCGGGATTAAATTTATTTTAATATAAATAACAAATAAAAAGGTATTATATGAAAGGGAAATAATTTGTCCATTTACTAGCATTTATCTTGATTCTGTAACTTATATTAGTGTATGTTTACGTATAGGATCTTGAGCTATAGACAATTGTAACTTACTAATTATTTATAGTTAAGTTGCCACCTAAGCTTAAAATTATATTTTAAACCCCCGATTAGTTAAGTAAAATCCTATATTTGAGTTTAAGAGAATAATTGTAAGTTTACCACCCTCACACCTCAAAACTTTATATTCCTCTTACTTCAAAATTGTGTCCAAGGGGAACTTTTATTTCTGTAAATATTGTAGAAAAACCATAAAGGTAGTATATATTACTACTCTAATAATAGATTTCTTTTAATAATAATTACTTAATAGTATTTAACCTATATAAATGTTATTTATATTATATTTTATATAGTAAACATACGTGAATAAGGAATAACGAACTTTTCTGGTAGTATTAATATTCCTGATAATACGTATGAGAACTATACTTTGATTACAGCTTAAGAGAATAACGCATTTCATTCATATAATTAGAAGGTGTTAAATGTTGTAAGCTTATAAAAAAAATTTGTTTATGATAATACTATTTATTTAATCGTAAAACAAATGAGCATATGTACACTTGCTATATAATAAACCATTTTTAGGTTGTTTTTTATACGTATAGTTTTTAATAATAAAGAGTAACTTCCTAAGAAGGGCAGCTTGTAGCCTTATCCTGCTTGTTGAACCCACCTTGGCGTTAGTTTACGCCTAGCAGGGTGAAAGGATATGCTGGGGTTCGTAAACGACCAAGGATACTTAGGTGAAGCTAACGCAAGCTCTTACAAATAGGGATAGTTTTGCAGTAACACAGTAGATGCCATAATTCGACTAAGGGGGGGCATGTATGTATGTTACACCAACCCGCACAACAGCAGAAAGAAAGAAGAAAACCATAAGTATGTAATCAGCAAAAGCCACTAAACAAATTTCAAATTTGTGTTTTTCCGGGATCCTAACTATCTTTCCTTACATGAATTAAATTTCTCTTGAGTTTGAAAAGCTACTCGATTCAAAGAAGTATCTCGAAATTTTATTTGTAATCTAACTAAAATAATTTAACATGAACTTTTTGTCTTGGTCTGCGAAAGCACCCTATCGAACAAACCCAATGAGAACCCCTTACCATTTACTTAATGCAGTAAACCTATGGCCAATAGTCAAACCCTCTGTTTGTGCGTAGCAAAAGTTATATTATTTTAGGAGTTTGCAGCACTTAGTGTAACAATAAATTTGTGCGATCTCATAATTCAAGAGACTTTGCGCCACCAAAAAGCCTCCTACGAATTCACAATCTGATCTATATTTATTTCCTTAAATATACGGAAAGTAATTAAGAATCGATTATTTGATTTTATCCAAAGTATATCTATGTTTAAAATTCACAAATGATGTGGGATAAAAATAATAATCTGATATCAAGAGTTTCTTCTTCTAAGGTGGTAAGATATCAACTTACAGGCTTCAAGGGGTACTATGTAAGGGGTGTGCGGACCTTCAGACTGGTTAGTTGGCTGTGGTAGAGAT
>JACYFI010000297.1:0-13389 GCA_020975735.1 Ophiocordyceps xuefengensis
AAGACAGAGGATATAGATGTCCAATCCCGCCAAGAGATTTGGCTAAAAAAAAATAATAACGTCATTTTGATAAATACCCTTTATTGACTCAAGAAAAAGAGCAGATATGTTCTTATTTAAACAAAGCATATAAATTTACTATTAAAGGGTAAAGCAGGCTCTGAATTAAAGTTCATGTATTTGAGCTTATAAATATAACGGGATCTATGACGAGAGATGCTTGTCTGTAAATTTAAAAAAATTATTTGCCTAATTTAATGATGTACGCACCGCTTAGTGATTTGCTATCGCATGATATTAAAGACTAAACTGATTTTGCTTGGATTTTTGTGATGGAGAGGGTTATTTTTTATTGAAGATCATTAATTAAGTAAAAACCAATACAAACTGGTTATAAATCTTATTTAGTTTTTCATCTATTACCAACGTTGCAGAGAGATTGAAGTTTTATTAACAAAATTTAGGGTTTATTAGGGATGCGGTAAAGAATTGAGAAAGCTTATAAAACTAGACCAGATGAAGTAAATTACGTGTATATAAAATTTAATATATTAAAAGTAAAAATGATCCTTTTTCTTTCAAAAAATATCGTTACAAGGTATCAAAAGGTTTAGAGATTATTTAGCATTTTTAAAAGTATCGAGATTTATGCTGGTTTACAAGGATCATTTACCAACCGAAGGTATGGTAAAAAAGGATGATTCCTTTAAAGCCCAGGGTATGAAATAAGTAAGTTAGAGAGGAATTAATTACTATTATTATCTTAACTATTTCTATAAACAATAGACAAACAAAAGTAAAAAATGAGGCTTTATTTAAAAAGTATAATTAAATAATACGAATTATCTATAATTTTTTATAGGGTATTTTAACTAAGTAGATTACAATGAACTCTAATTAAATTTTATTAATCATGTAACAAATTAAATATTAAATTAATGGTTTGTTTTACACCAGCAAGCTCGTTAGAAGATTTTAATCGAAAGAATTATACTGTGGCCTAATCCTATTTATAGTTACGGTATTACTTTTTTAGAATAAGATAGTTCCCAAACGACTCAAATAGATAAAAAGAGGTTGGTTTGTGTACGCAACTATGCTAATTAAGTGGTCTTTATATTATATATTTAAGAACTTATGCTGTAAATAGAAATTATCCACCATAGGAAATAGTCTGAGCAATATATGAGAATTATTGAAAATGTTATAAAGCATTAACTGTAAATCTTTTTTTTCAACCCAATAGGAAATATCGTTTATCAATCCATTACTTTAAGTGATGTGTCTTTTGGTCTTGGTTTCTTCCTTTGGACACAGGAGTTCCCTTTGGGTTCCACCGTTATCATAGTACAAATGTTCATGCTGTAGGCCTGATGAAGAATTTAGCCTACCAATATTAACAGATCAACCACATTTAGGTATTTAATCGAGTATTTCTTTTACTTGTCCTTTGTGTGATCTCTTAGTGAACTGTTTTTTGTATATGTATCGTGTATATTGAGGGTCCTAACCAACAATAAAACGATATACAACTAAACATGCACAAAAAGGATACTAAAATGAATGAAATGTAAATAATAAATATAAAATTGGATATATTTGAGAACTTACTGCATCATTTTTATGTAGAAAACCCAGATGGTTACAGATCTCATACTGTTACTGACAATCTTGGGGGACTCGCCCGGCACAAGTGAGAAATTAAATGGACCCGCATTCAATACTATGCCCAAAGGAAGAAACACCATGGTCATATTCTAATACCTAGGCCAGGAAGAAGAATGCCTAAATTTGCATCCGACCCACTCGATTAACATACAGACCTATTTGGATGAAAAATACAAAGAGATCAGATTTCTGGTTATTCGGTCAAGATAGTGATCGCCCTTTTAGTCCGGGATTAAGTCCGGGGAATTCGCGAAGAGTGATTATAATTATCGGATTGACTGGTCGTCGAGATCACCCTAGTAGGTAGAAATCAGCCAAGCGCACGGATACCATTTAATTCCGGTTTTCAACTCCAAAGTGAATATTATGCAAAAAGAGACGGGTGAGGCTCAAACCTTTTAGATGGGGGAGAATTATCAAAATAGGATGTAGAAGTCTCCACCAACTCTTCAGAACAGCCTCTATCCATAATCATTCTCAACTGTCCGAAGGTGTCCTAACTGTACCAACCAATTCGGGAAGATGAAGCTAATCAAAAATCATTAGAAGTCAATCTGAATCCCAGGAATTAAGAACTATAAGGGAATGAGCTGCGACTCAACAATTTGATAATTCATGCGCGGAGGAGATAAAAGAGTAAAAGAGGAAGAAAGTGATTTCTTTGATCTGATGTTGATTATGAACAATAACGTCCGGAAAGAATAGAAGATAACATAGTGAAATGTGTAAACCAGTTATAATAATAGATTAATTCGAACCAGATTATGTAGCGGATTATGATTGGGAGAATTTTCATTTTGACGGAAGCTCCATATATTGATATCCCACTCATGTGATTTCATCTTAAATTATTTTTCTTAAAGAGCTTGCTAATACCATTAGGGCTCCATTGGTATTGCTTAGCCAAGAAACAAAAATTCAAAAAACCCTACTCAATATTATGAGCAACTAGACATCTTTGATAAATATTAACGATAATTGAGTATGGTATTAAGAGATCTGATTAAAAATTTTTAGGTGTTGTTAGGTTGGTAGGTGAAAACATCGCTATTCCATGCGTATCCATACCTCCTTTTATCCCCTTTGCTGCGCAAGCTAAAGCTAAAGGGAGCTAGGTAAAGATAGCGCTGTCTGTTAGGTGGTGGCTACGCAAGCCCTATAAATTAGGCAAACCTAAAAATCTTATTGTAGCCATGGTGGAGCCTTTGGGTGCTTCTTACTTCTGACATAAATTCCTTTATCTATAAACCTTCGGTTCAGGATAGAAGGCACAAGAAATCTTAAGTCTAATTTGTAACTATAATAAAACTAGCTTGTTAATGTAAACATATCACTCTCCTCACCCTTATACTACTCAATAAGATTTTTTTGATCTTTGTATAATTATTCATGTAGATGTCAATTATTAGCCTCGCTGACCCTAGCTTGCTCCGTAAGTTAGGAACGAAGGGCTTCGCCTCACAGATAAAAAATATCGAAGCGAAATTACAAATAAATCAATCTTAACGGCTATAAAGTTATGATACGGCCTACTGGATTTCCGTTTGATATGCAGTTCCAAGGGTCGACTAGCCGAGTTTATGGATTTAATTTAAAGGGCCCTTTGTCGAGGAAACCCCTGTTAGGGGTTTATTGAGATAAGAGCTTGTGTAGAATTTTGCCTTACATATTTTTTACCCTTTGAGTAGGCGGAGAGCCTACCTCCCTTTTTATTTTTCAATTTATTCTTAATGCAGCTACGCTAGCTAGTAAAAAAAAATATACAATACTACGAAACTGCACAAGGAATCAAGTACACTAAGGATGTAGACCTTTGTTTTTCCCCTATCAAGGGTGGGCAGGTGTATTTGATGGTTATTTTCTCTATGTCGAAGGGGGGGTAGCAGTATGTTTCACTAACCCAACCAGCAGGCGAAGCGAGTTGTCGAAACCGCCTTATCCTGACCTGTTGCTAAGGGATATGAATATGGTTTATGTTGGCGTGGCTTTATCGTAACCCTTTGTAGGCTAGCTTCGATTAGTTTTATCTGCTATGGGCGCAGACTAGGGGCAAAGTAAGGATGAAAAGCAGGGAATAGGATGCTTATTATGTAGGAGATAACCTTGCCACACCACAAAAAAATAATCAAAAGTACCAGTATAATATAATTTAGGCCTATTTTAGGTTAAAAAAGACAAATAAAGCGTGTTCCAAATGGGTTTGAATCTTTGGACTTATACGATGTATTTTTAATAGTTACACAGTAGAAATCCTAGTGGATTTTTAAGTATAAATTTAGCATTATTGTCGGTATTACCTGTTATAATTTAATAAAATCCTCATAAGCATCCTTATGTCTTTAATAGGAATTATTTGCACCTCATTTCCTTATTTAATATTATATTAGATTAACCTGTTTGTTACCTTTTATTAATTGGTAATATGTAAGGGCCGATCTAATATTAATTTTTTATTTACTACTGATTTGATTAATATAAGAACAAGTTGAATTACAAAAGCATAAATTGGAAATAAGTATCCCTTTATAGTCCATTTATTTGTACAATAAAATTATTAAAAATATCATTACCAGCACAATATTGACTTACCGATAGGCAAGCATTAAAAATAGTTAAATAAGAGTAAATAAAACAATCTAATTTATTACTTATAACAATAAATATAGTGATTATTATAAGCCCTAAAGAGAAGGTTTAAGGTTACCACTACTTTATAAATAAATAAAGTTAGACAATAGACACAGCTAAATGTTATGTTTGTTACTACGTAACTAATTGGAAGGGGTATATGACAGCCACCCAAAGTCCTGCTACAGTAGGAATCATATATTACTTCTTATAATAATATGATTGTTTATTGCTAGTATAATCTTATATTGAGGAAGATAGGTTGGGCCATAATAAATAACGCATAAAAAAGTATACAGGGATATGCAATAATTATTATATAAAGTTATTTTTTAGCAAGCAGCTATAAAATAATCATTCTCTTCTGTGTTCTGCACTTAAGATTAAGATATTATGGTTTAGCTTGCTTAGCATTGTTTAAGCTTAAAGTTAAAATCCTATTTATTTCCATACCCAGCACAAATGACAAGATTAAGATAGGTTGTGTCTAGGTTTAACCAGAAAGACTTATCTTAGGTTATACAAATATTATCTTTTCCTTCGGTATTTAAAGCTCCTTTTGTATTCTATATTCCAAAAGTTGCTTAACTAATCACTTAAATTTAAAAACAGGCTCCAAGCTTAATTAGTATATTCTCGCAAGGGCTTTCACCAGTAAAGCTCGCTCTGTTTTCTGATTAATATTTAACACCCTCCCCCTGCGCCATCTGGCAAAAATAAGGGGGCGCGGTTATCAAGGGTTTATATATTCACCAGAATAAGGTCTTGTTATATAAAGAAATTCAGCTTGCGTTTTTTTGCACGTTTTTAGAAAAAAATAGGGATTCAGGCTGCGTGATGCCAACAATGGAAAAATATGTGGCAATGCCATGTATGTATTTTCCACCACCAAGCAATAAACCTAATTATCTTTTCTTCTTTATACGCCTGCGTGTGGGGAAAATAGAGTAAAGTGGCTGTTCGTGATTTTTAGAATGTCTGGCCTAGCTTCTCCTGTTGTCATATTTAGTATGAAGCACTGCTTATTTATTTTTAAAATGAAGGCTTACAAATAAAGTAAAGGAGGCTAATCGTTACATAATTATTAAAAATAAAATAAGAAATAGTTTCAAATTGGGGTTAGAAGTATTGTCTTACCCACACGAGTTTATAAGGTTCAAAATGCCCATTATTTCTAATTTAAATTAAGTCAAGATAGACTTGTTTTATGTGAATTTTTATACTCCTTGATCTATGCTTTATTTTGCTTTACAAGGTAGGTGGGGGGTGCGTACGGGCTTCTCTTGCCTGCTACGCCTTCTACCTAACTCCTTATACCTACTTGCAGAAAGCTGTTCGCTGAAAGCTGTAATAATTAAAAGCAAAAGACAATAGAAAAAAATAAGATCTTCGCTTTCTAAGGGGAGGCTTTTTATCCATATCTGACCAAAGGTTTATGATATAGGTTGTCGCTTAGGCTACTAAAGGTAATGTAAAGATCGAATTCGCGTGAAATACATCACCGTGTAAGGAATACTCGGGGAATAAGAGATATATGGCGATCCACAAGGCTTCATAAAATATAATGGAGTATAAGATTCCTTAAATCTTAATCGGTAAAGTGTATTCGTGATTAAGGAATATCATTCAGCGGTTTCGATTCGCTGAAGGTAATTTAGCCTGCCCTATTCTTTGATCGCTCAATATGCTTATCCTGAACCACTTCCTAAGGTTATGAATTCGCTTATAGTGGCGTGGCTATTCATTACCCACCTTTTGTAGGCTCGCTTGATTAGGTTATTCTTGCGTTGGCGCAAGCTAGGGAGAGTAAGGATGCAAAGCCAAGGGTTGGATTATGAGTAGGTGAAGGAAAAAATATGGAGGGGCAGGCGGACTCCAACCAAAGGCAGGGATTAAGTTAATAAGAGGATTTATATAAGACGACTTAGTAAGGACAGCCTTTAATTGTACGATTTACGAGGATTGAACCGAGCTGGGTTGAAGGGTTGGGAAGTTGATTTTATAGGGTTGTTTAAACACATCCGTACGAATCGGATATTCCTTCTGTAAAGGCTGTTTTTATATGGGCAGTTTGCTTTTAGTAACCAGCTACAGCCTTATTCCTCAGGCCCCCATAGCATCCTGTCGCTGTGTAGCAGATAATAAAAATAAGAAATGAGTGAGTTTAAATTGGTAAAAATAGGAAGCTTCAACCTTCAAATTGTTGGTTCCTAAATTGCCTAAGTACTCTTGGAGTTATAAGACAGATCAGAATATAATACACTATACAACCTGATTCGGTTTAACCGTTAGATACTAACTAAAATGTTGCCTTGATCCTATCTCGAAGAGATCGGGTGCTAACCATACCCGTTGTAGGCTAGCAACATTTAGCCACCTGCAAGGGGTGCAAAGCAGGGATCAGATTAGAAAAATTTATGGTTCAAAGATTTGTGCAGCAAGGCTCTTGGTAACGAATCCAGGTCAGGCTGCTGGGGTTAACTATGAAAAAATAAGAGGCTAGGTGCTTGTGCTTATTATCCTGCATACTGGCTGCATTAGTAAGGAGGTTGTTACATAGTTACTTGTTTGACTATACACCGTATCCAGAAGTAAAAGGCATACATAAATTTTTCTGTACGAAGAGATCAGCCACGCCCCAAGCTCATATGCCGAACGATCCGGGGGGAGTGCAAGGCAACGTGAAAACCGTACAGTCTCCTCAGAAGTGATACTCACGAAATCAGCCTAGCACAAAAGGATAACTATTATTCAATGAAAATTTTTCATAGTGGCTAACGCTATCCTTCCTTTATCTTCTTTTCAGGTCTCACATACCCCTATCATCGATAGGGTGCTTTGCGTTCGTAGGTGGTTCTGGAGTAAAAACTAGTAATTTGTATAATTTTTGTGCTGCAGCAAAAGATATTTTCATATCTTTAGTAATTTGAAGGTTATATAATTTTCACTGTATTTGTATAATTAATGTACGGACGGAGGTTGGATTTACTTTAATAATATAAATACTTGAAATTTTGGATTTATATTTAATAGTTATTAGTGTTATAATGCCAATCACTATATGGATGTCAAATCCCCAACGGGGTATAGACGAGGTTTAAAGACGCCGTCTCTTGGGGAGAAGGTTTTCCTGTTGTTCGGTTCAAGTACCGATATACAATGACATTTTACTTTAGACATGTAGAAATACAAGTTTAAAACCATAAGATATTTAAGAAGGTTATTTTTACTTGTAATTATATAAGTATATAAAGACAACTATTTATTGGAATTATGCCAATTGGATCAAAAGAATATTTTATATCGCATAGGCAATAAAGACTCCAATCAATTTTAAACGCGCTCCTGGTTGAAGGGACTGTTAAAAGCTGGTTAATAACCTTATTTTCTTATGCTAAAGCAACTTATTTTGAAGTTTATCTAAAGAGAATTGTAAAACCTTATTACATTTTACTATAAATAATTTATGAAAATTTGTCTTGCTGGGTCTCCAGCATGCACAAATTTATTCAAATATCTAGAAATTAACGGGTCTGCTATCCTCTGGATGTTCTCTTTTATGTGTATTATAAAAGTCGCAAAGTTTAAAACTGTGGGCAATGGCAGAAATTGGGGTTACTTCCTATACAAAGTTCAATACGCTCAAGAAGAAATTATCTCTAATACGAAGTGAATTGAATAATTTAGTAAACTTGCAGGAAAATAAATCCCAAAAGCAGATTCTATGGAAAACCGGGAGGTTGAAATAGAGTAGCCTATCAAGTAGAACGGTACAAAAAACCTGTTTAATAAATGGGGATCCTTCCGTTTTCAAGGCCTAAATATATATCATTGAGCGATAGTGAAAAAGTTTCCACTGAGGGCACACTAAACGGAAAAATAGTAGTTTGTAATAGGGGCAGTTCGATAAACAAGAAGCGTACCCTTTGCAACAATGGGTCACTACAAGTTTTAAGTTTGATGCGAGCAATATGCCCGTAGTTAAACCGGGCGGTACATAAGTTAACAAACCAGGTGTCTAAAGTTAGCCCAAAGACGGTGATTTTACCATAGTCAGATTAGTTAAGAGGTCGAACGGGTACTGGTAGCTTAAATCTCCGGAAGAATGGTGGATGAGGTGTAGTGAAAAGACAACCTGACTGTGATAGCCTGGTTAAAAGAATATAAGATGAAGCAATCTTTAATACCAGTTATGTAGAAAATGAAACTTTCTGACATATAAACCTCAAATATGACGGAAAACCCTTAAAGAATTTTAACCCAAGCAAATTGGTGACATATTGCTTGTAGGCAAGGTGGAATGCACTCGCGGTAAAGGTAAAACATAGATTGATATGTACGTGAGTATTATGGGCGTATCCGCAGCCAAACACCTATTAAGTGTGCTTGTTTCAATCCGATAAATAGTTGGTTAGGCTTAATAATTTTAATGGCTTGCTTACGCTGCCAAGCTAAAGGCTCATAATTAAAGGCTTAAGATATAGTCAGACCTTATTCGAAAGATACAGAATTATAAAAATACGAATTAGGCTCAATAGTTCTATGTGATTAGTGTTATAGAGAATTGATAAATACAGCTAATTAAAATATTAAAAACTAAAACTTTGCTTAGCATGCTTATTTATCTCCGACATCTGATGAGTAGATCAATTGCAGCAAATAGAGAAGTGGTAATTTGGGTTACACATTTTTTTTATTTGCCATAATAGGCGTTTAAATAAAAGTAATTAGTTATTTAGAAGATGTATACAGATATATTAAGGGGCGTAAGCTCATTCATGAAAAAAAGATATTCACACTACAGTAGACCACCCCCGAATCTTCATATAAAAAAAGTTATCTGGATAAATTCCAGAATAATAATGAGGGGCTTCGCCCTATCCCTCCGGCATAAAAATTAAGGGGATGTATTAGCTGGTGTAATAATAATAATAATAAAATTTTCTAACCCGGGAGGGGGAAGGGTACTCTATAAAATTTAACTAATAGATTTTTAATAAATAACTATGGTTTAAGGCATTTAAACTTTCCTTAAACACCTCTTTCACGGCGCAACCTCGCTCTTTATTAAAGTATGGATATAGTAACTTTCTTTTAATAGATTTATTTAGAATAGGTATTACGTAAAAAGAAACAAGTTATATAAAAAAAAAGAACATTAAACTATCTAGATTCTTAAACCGCACAATATAAGTACCTGCATAGGCCAAATCTTTTCCCTAGGGCTATAACAATACAGAGAAACTATTATAGTTTTTTTTGGAGAAGACCGGTCATACTTCAATGAGGAGCAAGAAAGCAAATTATCCTATTGCAGCAACCAGGCGAATATTACCACCAGTAATTAGAACAAGATAGTCTAATAAGCGAAAAGTTATAAAAAACTTTCAGAAAAAACACGCGCAAGCATAGCTAAATTAAGCTAAAAGCCGTATAGGTGTGTAAAGGGATCGAATTGTTATTATACTGATCTAAAGGGAACGAAGTGTATATCCCTTTTTGTATATTTAACAACAGCAGCGAAACACTATAGGTTTTACAGAACAGAGAGCCAAGAAAGCCGTTTTAAAAGTGGAAAGGATTTAATAAAAAAAAATGTTCATTATTAAAGCAGGTAGTATTTATTATTTGCTAAAAGGATAATAAAAGTATATATAGGTAACTTATTATTTAGGGAGACGGGACTATCACTTTACCCAGAGGCCTTTGGCTATTTTATATATGTTTTATACCATATAAAAATACTTCGGTAAAAGAAGTGATTTGTTTCTGCGAAACCTATAATAGTAGGGCAATTTAAGTATTATCTTGCAGGATTACACATTTAATCTTCAGACAAAAATGTGTAAACTTTTATTTGTAGTAAATTTGGGGGATCATAGGAAGATTTCCTAATACGTGAGCGTGATGTTAGACTCGGAAATGGGCAAAAGAATATATCTTGAATTAACCAAGAACAATAGAATGAAAGTAGAAGTACAGCTTTTTGTGTGAAGTTTGAACCTTCTGCAGTAAAACAATTCAAATTGCGGGACACGTCCCTTAAAGCCAAATCATAACCAAGATAGGAGTAGTAATACTATCTTATGCTCAGTGAATGACTCGGGGAATGCGTAAAATCATATGATTTGATATAAGCGAAGGATATATTGCGCAGCCAAGGCACCCTTTAAAGGTTGTGGGCATTCATCGACTAAATTGTTGGTTGGCTTATAATTTATATTTTATATAATTATTCAGCTACGATATAGGTCAGGCCTCCATTCTAAGAATGCAATGGAATAAAAATGATTATTAATCTCTCGATATCATTAGTTTAACGAATTAAGACGTAATGTTTGACGTAGATTACAAAAAACCAAAACATTAGAGGAAAATATATTAACAACAGAACATTTCAATTAATACCATAAACAAGTCTATAGTAATGCAATTTTTGTTGCTGCTGCTAAACCAAGCCAGCAAGAAAAATTCAAATATTATTATGTAACAACAAATAAATCAGGTTCTCTATTAAAGAGATAATAACGTCAAGGTAAGTAGTGTATCTAGGTAAGTGGTTTTAAATTTAAGCAAAAAGATAGGTGGTTTATTTAAGGAAAGTGGGGCGCTTCGGCTCTAAAAAAAGAAATCCAGGCGCATATTATTGCTGGCTTTTAATTAAAACTGGCCATACCTAATATTTCTTTACCCAATATTAGAGTATTTGGTAAGCCAGAATGAAACTTTATTACAGAGAATCAGCAGTTATTGGATTATAGTTAAAAGGCTGACATATTAATGTTATTAAAAACGCCCTTATTGCTTATGCAGGAGGAGCTCGCGCCTAACCATAGTGGCAATGCATAAACCATAGTTTACGTTAATTAAATCTATTTCGGGAAGAGCAATAAAGGAATATTGTTATCATCTATACAGTTTAGGTAAAGAAAGTAAGTCAGGAAGTTAAAGTGAATTAAATCATCTTTAGCTACCAACTAAACTATAGAAAAAACAACGTTATCCGCAGAAGCTTAGCCATATGACACTAAAAAACTGCAGAGGTGAAGGTAAATCAGTTAACTTTTTTAAATATTGAGGACTTAACAAACATTAGGATTTTCTAACTTTAAAACTAGCTTGGTGAATATTTTAGGGTACTAACGACAAGCTGTAAGTAAATAAGGGAAGTGATTAGTTAAGAACCTTCGTATGTTCAGAAGTTAGATTAACATTATATTATTATAAAATTTAACAATTTTTTTTATAATTCGGTGGAGGCTTCACGCAGTTAGCCTAATTGAACCCCGTGTCTAAAATGGATAGTTCCATAATATTATATGAACTATTTAGGGATAAATTCTGTTTATCAAGAGATTTCCGTGTATGTCAAAAAGGGAAACAGGCCCGAAAACAGAGTTAAGGTTCCTAAATATTAGGTTAAGTTTGAAATTAAAGAGGTTTTTATTTAAATCGACAAGGAGATATGGTTAGAAGCAGGCCATAATTTTATGACCTCGTGTAACGAGAGCGCTTTTTTAAGCTATTTGAAGCAATCAAAAATTTTAGCGGGATCATAAACAATATACCGAAACCCTGTACATGGAACGTCTCGCTAACGAGAGTACTTACATAGACAACTAATTACATCAAGAGGCGGAATTGTGTTTGAAAGACACTATACTCACTGGTCATAGTTTTCTGTAATAAAGATTCTTGTGTAATTATTACTTATTAAAACCTTGAATGAAAAATTTCTATTAATAACATTTATATAAGTATGTAATGCCAACCGGTTATAGTAATTAATACTAAACAGTATACATAGTTATTTGGTGCTCAAACAGTTATAGATTTACAATTTTGTATAATACTTAAATTTCCTCATAATAGTATTAATACTCAAACAAGTTATAATAGTATAATGCTCAACAAGTTTATCTAGTATTAATATTTAATAGAATTAGTTCTATTAACAATTATTTAATACAGTACTGACTTGCGTGTTAGCCTGTCAGCCTAAAAATTTTATTTTTTTAAGAGTAGCTCAGTTTATATATCGTTATAAATTTGTATTACCAATACCATATGCCTAGTTTAGATGTATTACAAATATACTTAAATGGTTAGTAGCATTGGGCGCTTGTGGGGTAGCATAGCAACAGTTTGTATAACTAATGGATTTTATTTTGATTTAAATAGAATATACTATAATTTAATCAAGTTGAAGAATGTGACCATGAGAACTAAAGAAAATTTTCCGCCTCTGAAGCTTTTATCGGATATAATTAAAGTAACGGCCATCTGAAGTTTAAATTATATCTAAAGATTTAAACGAATGATAAAATCTTTTATTTACTAAAAGGCATACATTTATATGTATAAATGTGCTGGAAAAGTAGAAAATTAATGTTGCTATCTAATAAGCAAAATTAAATTTGTTTATCTAAGAACAAAATGACCCAAACCCGTACCTACAATTCTCGGAAACAAGTAAGCTAGTAGAAATAGTCGAAGGCGTAAAATGAGGCTACCAATCATGAAGAATTGGGATTCTAGGCCACCCGAACATTTTGACTAAGAACAAACTGGGGAACCCTAAAAGCCCTAGTCCAGACCCCTTATGCGAAAGTCGCTTGAGCGGATCGCTAAATCACTGATGTATGGGTAACAGTGTAGCGAAATTCTAATAAATAGGGGAATGGGTGTAATCCGGCCGGGATCTATTCAGTAAATACGTGAAAATTACCTGCCGTGTAAAAAAGAGCAACGAGTAGATGGTTTTTCATATCTATAAATACTTGGTTAAGGTTACGCTGGGCCCCCTAGGGGAGAAACTTGGGCTTATTCAATATTGTAATAACGAAAATTAAGATATATTAACTTTAAGCGAATAGAAATTATTGATCCCACAATTCTTGGCGTTTTATGTACTAGTTTTTAATTAGATGTAAAAAGACATTGCTCATAATACAATCTTGATCCTAATTATATTATCGGGAATTTCTATCTGTTTTCTTTTTAGTAAAAAAAACAGCGGAGGAAGCTTCCAATCTATCTTCATAAAAATTCAAACTCAAACTTAGGTATAAGCGTAAAGGCTGTTTTTCAGAA
>JACYFI010000298.1:0-10956 GCA_020975735.1 Ophiocordyceps xuefengensis
TTTGATCAGCGCAAAACAAAAAAATATTAGGATATTTTTTTAAAGTTAACGTTATAGTCATATACCATTTTATGCCTCCCGCTTTTTAAACCTTAAAATATGTTATATTAAGAGCAGTTTAAAATAAAAAATCTTTTAAAACATTTATTACATTTTACTTTAAAGGTATAGCTTTGCGGCACAAAGGAGGGTTTTGTAAATTAAAAAGCTTAAATGAGCTTATTATACCTTAGAGCCTATGATAATAATATTAGAAACAAAGTCTATTATTTTGACTAAGCATTAGGACTTCAATCTTCTTTGCGATACTAGACATAAGTTTCTTTCAGCACATTACTAATGCTACTAACCATTAAAACGGTCGCAAAATTAACACTAAAATTTTTCAATAATTGGACATAATAGTTTGGTAGGTAACATTCAATTTTAGTATGGTCGTTGGGAGCAAGTAATTTTTTTATTTAAAGTTAATAAACATCGCCTAATTTAAAAATAATAAGGAGGCTGCCACTTCTGTGTGGGGGGCCCCATTGAAAAAGAAAATAAAGCTCTTGCATTTCTACTGCTATAACCAATAGTACATTTAAAAACAGTATAAAACAGTACATGTGTGTCCTATATTATACTTAGGTGGACATATAAACTTAATATTTAGGAGGGCAGGTCTAGGGCATACTTTCTTGTGTGATAGGGTATGCTGCCAGCGCCGACAAATAGGGCCATAATTATTTAACATATTTTGAATAGCTATTCTACTAGTTATATGCGAGCCTCTGTTCGCAATCGTACAAAATTACGTAGGGGGGATCCGCAAGCTAGCCCTATATGCAAAGCAGTACTCCTAGCATTGCTAAAACTAGCACAAGGGGGCTAGCCCGCTCCTCAGAACGAACTTAACAGATCGTATATTAGAAGTAATCAGACTCTGCCATTGAGCTAATGAGACTAACAAATACTTTATCCTAACAACGCAAAATATGTGCTAACCTTGACTATTCACTTATCAGGAAGAGATACTAAATGCAAACTTTAAAGTAAACACGATTGGCTATACTTGCGTATTTTTTTGGTGTCATAGCACAGCGACGATCATACAAGCAAGTCCTAATTATAATCTACTTATGTAAAAGGTAAACTTAACAATGCGTTGAGTTTTAGGTGGGCTTGTTAATCTCACATTTCTAATAAGCCTAGTGTAACATACTGTTTAAGTTAGCTTGTAGTACACTCTGTATAGGAACCCTGGTTTGAAATTAAGAAGTTTCTACTAAGCTACTTACCTTCTACTATTGTTATGTTAAAACAAGTATTAGAGATATGCCAAGCGGCCAACTACACTACAAAGATTCCTACACTACTTTTTAATATTTTCATTCCCTGAAAATGCATCACGGACAGTCCCTTATTGCCTCAGGCCATACCTTGTACATTTATATCTTATTCCTAAATACCGGTATCTGTTGGCATCTTTCACTGCAGAGATATGCAAAAGGGTAAGGTAATCCCCTTTGTTTTTACAGGCATAGAAATAAAATGAATATCTTTATCTATTTACTCTGTATCCTATATATTAATTTAATAGTTATAGCGTACTAAATGTAAATCTTTTACCAATGAGAATTACTACACTCCCATAGCACTTCTTAAAAACTGCTCTCACTATTTTGTAAAAAAACCACTTTCTTTAGTTCTAGCTAAGATTTATTCAGCTTAGTTTATACTGTACTAAGGGGATTATTCAAACCTCTTTTTACTTTTATTCATAGCTGCAATAAATTCTTAGTTTATTTCTTATTAAACATGGGATTAAGTGTGCGTAGTTTCTTTGCATTTTTTTGCCTCTTAAATTAGCGGACCTTTGTGCGAAAATTTCTTTTATTCTTTTTGCTACGCGAGCTATTTCATAGCATAAAAAAATCAGAAAATTAAAACGGTAGTAAGGTCTTATCTTATATTTACAAGTAAAAGGGCAGTACTTTTACCTGGGACTCAGATATAATGTCTTTTAGACCTCTTACGAGGTCTTTAAATCCCCATACAGATCCCCCCAGGGTTTAAATTTTATAACAGGCTTATTATAATTAAAATTATTGTTGGGTTATTTAACCGGGGATAAATATTCTGCTTTATATGGCTACCTCCTATTACCATAAAAACCATATAAACCTAGTAAGTAGCTTGCTGGTCTAACAAGAAAAATGATAGCTTGGTGCGCCCCCATACTCAAAATAGAATTAGGATATATAACCTTTAATCGCTAATCCAAAAGGAAAGTAATTAATGGCCGTATATTAGCCTAAAATCAATACCGATTACCCTACCGTATTAGCCGTTAACCGCTGATTGATCTTTATAACGATAAAACACCCTTATTTTTTATAATTCGAGGTGCTTCGCTCTAATAGTTTCTGTCTATAAAAATTACCGAACTAGAGAATGGTTTTAAATTAACGTAAGTCCATTTGTACAGAAAAATAAATTGGTGTATTAAGTTTTAAACCAAAGTAATAAATTATTATTAATCCTTTCTTTTTTTGCATATTTTTCTGTATGCCTTAAAGCCCTAAGATAATAAAAGCCCCAAAAACAATCGTCACTCATTATTTGGAATCTATGTCCGGGAATCAATAAGTATTAGTTTTTTAGTAACAATGGGGGCAAGCCAGGATGATTATATAGAAATTTTTTTCTGGCAAGTATCCACTCTTTAGAGCACTCACTAAACGTCATCTTTATATTGATAAGCTAATCGAAATAATAGGGTCGAATAAAGGTTACAAGATGATTAACATATCCACTATGTTATTAGGCTATTATTTAACCTTTTAAGTTAGCCACACGTGAATTAGTCTTTGAGATCCTACTTAAAAAATATGAGAATTGTGGCCACTATTTATTGTAGGTTTCACTTGCTAAATGTGTCTATCTTATACTGGTCCTAATTTAAAATAGGGGGTCTTTCTAAGATAATAAGTGGTTGGTTTAAAGTTTCATATCACGTAAGAAAAAAAGCCCTAACTCGTGACCTAAGAATAAGTGTTGAGGGAAAATAATGTAGATTAACACCTATTAATAAAAGTGCCAAAATTGTGGTCCCTTTAGCAAAGATAAGATCATAATTGGACCTAACATTTTTTCTGGAATTCAGAATTCATCCCTGCAAAGCATTGGCCAAATACGGCTCCATACCTTAGAAACGTAGTGGAGAATTTGCAAAGGATATTTAAATGTACCGTTTAAATTATAATATAGTAATAAAATTAAATCTTTTTGAGTGCGGCTATTCCATGTGTAGGGTCAACAATATAAGCACCCGACTAAAGGGAGCTAAAGAGGGATTTGGGTTGCAGGGGACTTCATATATTTCTCCTTAAATTCTGTATACCCCCCTGGGTCATGTTTCTAATGTAAGAGGGATACCACACCGTAAAAAATGGTATCTTGGGTTCTTAATAGCTTTCTTTTGCTGGTTATTTTCTACGTAATTTTGATTTAATTTTATTAATTTCCGGGGGTTTTTATATATATATTGTTTCTCTCAAGCAATTTTTATATCTTACTTTTATTGATTAGCATGTATTATGTTACAACCTGACCTCATCAGACCCAGGAAGTTTAAAGTTCTTTATTTAAATTGAGATATAACATTAGTTTAAATAACCAGTTAATTTGATTTAAACTCAGCAAAGCAAAGACATTACTAAGCCAATCTCGTATTTGAATAAGAAATCTAAGGTATTTGTATGACCTTTAAAGGAGAAAAAATTATAGAAGGGTATATCCTGAAGGAAGTAAATATTTAGAACCTATATCCGGTCTTAACTCCCAGGATAATTAGGACCGTTCAAGTAAGCCCATTTTTACAGTTCCGAGTACCCTTTTAACTACCTTTCTATCCTTCTCCGCGTCAAAATACTTTTAAAAATAAGTGGGCCTGCTCAAGCAGGAGCATACCCACCGATCTATGGACAATTTGTGCATGAATAAACGTATAACCTTTTGACTCAAGATAGGCCGCTACGTTGACACCTAGAAACCGCTTCTATATGGATTTACCTCATAGACTTTAAGGATATTAGACTACACATATAGGGTGTAGTGCTTTTTATAAAAAAAATTCATTATTTCTTTTGGCCTGAGTAGCACCGAACAGTAGCCTCCCCTTATGTTTTTCTACTCCACCGCGGTTTCCTTACATAATTTCTAGGGATAAAAGGATAAACTATCCTATTTTTTTAGAGACTTAAAAGGCTTGTTTTGTTTAATTATAAACTTTTTTGATTTAAAGAAATTAAATTAAGACTTTTTTTTTTCTTTCTATTATATAATCTGTTTTCAAAAGATATTGTACGATTCTTCACGGAAAAATTTTCTTTACTTTTTTTTATATTTATTTATGCTTTTGTTTACAAGATTTTTTCCCCTGATGCTTGTAAGCTTGTATTTTCAAACTCTAACTGTTACTCCTAATTACGATCTTTTAAAGGTAAAATCTTGTCCTTTTTGTGTCTAAATTATCATGTTGTGTTTTGTCATTTATCTACTAAGGACTTATTAGATTTGGTGCCGTAAGGCTCAGAACCAATCAATATTTAAAATCATTTAGTATTTGAATTTTCCAAGTTTTGTTAGTTTTAGTATTTTCTTCATCCTTGATAGCACCCCTTGTTTATTTATTCTTCTTTAAGATCTTGTGTTCAAATACGGTATCTTAGGATTTTTTAGGTTTTTTAATGGGGGTTTATTTTTTGAAAAACCCTATCTTTATCATAATTCATTACTTTGAGACTTTATTACTAACCATTCATTCGTCACCTTTAAATGAATAAATATATTCGATTAGGTAAAAAAAAAACGGAATCCATTAATGTTATAATATATAAAAAAATACCCAATAATAAATATTTTAATGGAATAATAGATAATTAAATTGATTTTTTTCTTATTGAAATACCTTATTTTATTGTTATAAAACTCATGAGTTATAATAAATTAATCAGACTTATTTCAAATGCCGATAGTCAGAACAAATTTGAATAAGACTATATAAAAAATAAAGGGGTATCCACTACTATTCTTACCTTTAAAGTATAAAAATACTACCTAACATAACAAAGATTTAAGGAAATTTATTTTGTAATTTTTATTTACTGATTTCCCTGCGTAGCAGGCGAGGGTGCTTCACTAAGGTGCTTCGCGAGGATATGAAAAATCGCGCCAAGCACCATTATAAATAATGAATCTTAAAACAAATATTTTCCCTTTGTCTCGGAGTTCGGGGGGAAGTTCGAAGCCTCGTAAAAATTCATGTTTTTGTGACCAATATTTTCCCTATGGGTCCCGAGGCCTGCAGGCTGCCGCTTATCAAAGAAAAAATTATAAGCACATAATTTTTATACTTTCGACTATTGTGTAAAATCTTATATTAATGGCAGTTTGCACAGCCAGCTAGCATAACAATGAGCTTTAGGCTATTATTCTTTAAAAAAAATGAGCACAGCTTGATAAATATAAATAACTTCTGGTAATATTCAATTAATATAAATGGGGAAATGCCGTTTTATGGACTTATCTCTTCAATGTAAGACATCGCAGGTGAACAACAGAAATTTGATAAAAGACTCTAGTTCATAAAAGATTGCTGTCTGAAATTATTTTAACAAAATATCTAGTTAATAAAAATTTATATTCAAAAAGTATTCAAATTTGATATTTTATAATCACGGATGATTAACAATTTTTTTTTAAAAATTACTCATAAAAACTTATATATAGAGTATAATTTATTTACCATAAAATATCAGACAAAACATGGGGTCTGGCTTTTAACTGATTGAAATTAAAAGTTATATATTGAAGATTTTCTTATTTTGTGTTATAATGGTTTACTAAATAGGGGTATTTAAAATCCCCAATAAAGGATAATTTCAATGTAAATTTTTATGCTTAATTTGTAGATTACATTTCATATTCTTTGCGCAAATAAAATTTAAAAACTGTAAGAACCTTTTGCAACCCATTTAATCCTGAAAAAAATAAAGAATCATTACTTTATATTATAAATCAGGGTTTAAGAATCTATGTTTATCATAATACAAGGCTTTTTTCAAACTTATCACAGTTTAACTTCTAATTATACCATTTAATTTATTAACTAAATAAAATCATATTATTTTCATTAAGATACTTATATAGTAAGAATAAAAATTTTATTTTTATAGAATCTGATTGATTTTTACCCATATTGTAACAGTAGTTTTGAATACGTTGGTTAAAAATTCTCCTTAATTCCTTACTTTGCAATCTTCATTCTCGCAATAGCTTTAAAAACCAATTTTTTTTTAGACGATAGATGTCCTTAAAATCAAAATTTCCTATCTATCCTATTTCCCCCCTTAGAATCAATGGTAATAGAATTAGTATAGTTGTTATCCTTATATTGCGTATTAAAATACCTTTATGCTGGCGTGGTTTCACCGTGCTTTTATTTTTCTTTGTGTAGTGCCAGCTTCCGCTGGTGAGTATGGTAAAATTTTATTATTATAAAAATAATAAAAAAATGCAATGAAAGAATATGTAAGAAAAGGCGAAATTAAATGATTGAACGTATAGTCCTCTGAGAATCCTTATACTGTTTCATGCTGAATTGTATATTATATCTAATTTTTTGTTATTAGATTTATTGTATAAATTGTTGTTTTTCACTTCATTTTAATAGAAGAATAAACGCTTTTCCCTTAGATCTAGGTAAAAACGTAGATAATATATATAAATTGTAAAATAATTAACCCTGATAATATATTCCAGCAAATATAGCAACAGCAGAAAAATGTAAATTACTCCACGGCCCATTTGAGGGCCAACTAACGTAATAAGTCATTAAAGTTGCTCAAATATTTCATTAAAAACTGCTCACGCAGGGATCGGCTATAACGTTATCTAATGATTTAAACTTAATTAAACTATTGCCCGATTGTCACCTTTAGTCTCCTACGGGGATCCACTCGATAAATAAAACGTGAAATTTAGTTGACTTTGTTTCCCACGGTTATTACTTAAATGGGTTAAGGGTACATTGTCTAGATATCGCCCTACTCTTTGGCCCATTAAGAAAGTATAAAGGCTTACCACCGGTTAGCAAAATTAATATATTATTTTACGGAAAAGCGTAATGGAATTTGTTCACCGTGAACATGATCCGACGCGACACTTACTAAAAGAATTTTTTAATTTTCTCTAAAGACTCGAACTTCTCTCCTAACAAGGGTAGTTTAGTACATGTGCCACTATTTAGCTAATGCCTCTTCTTCGTATACTACTATAAAATAGAAGTTTTTATCATAAGGTTTAGAACTTTTAATTGGATACTCCTTCAAAATACTTGTTTAATATAATCTATTAAATAAACGTCGTAATTTTTGTCCTATTGAGAAAGAATTTGCTTTCCGATCTACCGAAATAAAAAAACAACCTCCGTTTTCTATAAAAACCAATAATCAGCTTTAAAGAAAGTAGGTGCCTTAAATTTAAGCTATTTGATAATTAGATATTGCTCTTTAATTTGTTATCTCTTGGGATTGAGTATTTTTCTAACTGAGTTTTTGAGTTAAACATGGTTTTGAATATGCAAGTTGACGATTTTTTTGAAGCTAAAGGAGGATAATATCAAATATTTTTTATCTTATTTATCTATTAATTTCTTTACCCTTTTTATTAACGCAACTCAAATAACATCAGCCTCGGTTTTCCAGTAATCTAACAGTCTCCACCTACCACTTTTAAGCAAATCTCAACCAAGCATTATTATAAATTAGATTTTAAGGTATTTAGATACATTTAACTAAATAGTTTTGGTTTGTAAGACTGGGTTTACGTAAATGGTTTTTAACTTTGAATACCTACGTCACCGTCCATTACTGCTACTTCAAAACATTTTTTATTCATTGTTATAGTTATTTGTTTTTATCACATAATCATTACTAACTGCATATTATTAACCTTAAGAACTTAGAATTTGCTTAATCTGTCTTGATCATAACAAATATGGGTATACTATCTAAAATTCAAAACTTTGTATGCTTGCGATGCTATATCAGTGAAGCCATTAGCTTACACAACTCCTACATGCGAATTAAATCATTAAATTAATTAATCTTCCATACTAAATAAATAATTTTTGTATATTCTTTATTTTAATCACCTTTCTTTATAGGTATGTTGACTAAGTTTTAAAGCTATTTAGCTCTGCTATTATCTCCACGTAACTTACTTTAAAAAGGTTTAAATCCGCAACGTGAAACGATATCGCCTTTTTTATCAAGGTGATTTTTTTTTTATTTAGCTCATATAATTTTTGTACAATTTAATAGTTTTCAGTTCTTTTACATAGGAATCTTCAATGATTATCCGGATAATAGGTCAACAACATTACCTCTAACAAAGATTTATTTTTGCTTTAATCACAATCTAGTAAGGTTAGCGTGATTTAGATTTAATAATTTTGGGATAAAAGTTAGTAAAGTGGAAAATTATCGTAATAACTCTCTATAAGAAATATTACATATACTGATATGCAGAAACTAGCTTCTATCAGAATTCTTCTCTTACCTCTCTATAAGAATGTTTTTATGTCGAACTAAAAAGGGATTACTTTCTTTCTCCTGTTAAACCGTCATACTATTTAACCTTTAGTTTGGTAAAAGAGTGTTACTTTTATTTTACTAAAAGAAATAACAGTTTTTTTAGTTCTTTCTGTATGTACATAACCCGTCGAAGGAATACCCCTTGTTTAGGTCATTCTAGTAGGGAAGTACATTGGTATAATAGAAAGGTTTCTCTATTAGGTTAAGTTTTTAATACTCTACTATATTGTTAATATTCAAAGGTGTGAGAAAAATTCTTTTATCGTATTTAATCCAAGCTTTTATTGAATGGGCAATTAAGAGTTTCTCTACTATTTAAAAGGCAAAGCTATTAACCGTAGGTTTTTCATTCTATTACTAAAATGTAACTTAAGAGTTCCTATGGTATACGTGTTTATTTATATTTATTAATTAAACATTATACACCCGATGGTTATCTTTTGGCTTTGGTTTATATAAAGGCTCTATTTTTCCCAAATTACCTATAAATATTTTAGTTTTCAATCTGATTAAGGCGCAGCTTCTTCCTTTTTGTCGGTCAGGAGTTAGACTTGGTCTTAAGATTTCTCTGTAACTGTTAATTAATTTTATATTTATTTTCATGGATAATCTTCATTCACGTAGGTAAAAGTGTTTTACTTTTTTTAATGGAGTAACGTGTGTTCACTAAGGATTCCTAACTAAGAAATTCATCTGTTGGTTTCCTGCTTGATTTGTTACCAAAATACCATATTGACACTTTTATCGTTAAGATAATTTAGTTAATGCAATTTTCTTTTAGAATTTCCCAGCATTAAAGAGTAATCGTTTAAATGGGCGAGCTAAAATGGATTAATTAACCCCCGATTGTAAAGCTAAAGGCGAAAAACCTAATAAAAATAAAAATTGAAAGGTGTGCATTTTAATAGACCCACCGTAGCACGTAGCTAACAAGAGAAGAATTTTTTATCCCTTAGGGATGCCTGCAACTAATTAAGATGGTTGCAGCTGTAATAAATAAAGCTCTAGTCCCAAAGGAGGCATCATAAGTTAAAAATGGGAGATTAGCTACCTAACGATCACGGGTACGCTTTATTAGAAACACAAGACCAATACCTTAATTTTGTCATATAATGCGTTTTGAGAAAACATGTGCTTCCTATGTAAATTAATGCTTCTTATTCTCTGATGCGTTAACCCCTAAGTCCCCTCTTATCTTACTGTAACCCCTAAAAGTGAAATTGTAGCCTTGCTACGTTTAGGCAGCTGATCCTCTGAAAACCCTAAAACCAAAATTTACTGCATTACCTCAGAGATAAAGCTAGGGGTGAAAAAGCACAGGGTATCGCTAAATACCCCATCAAGGGGCTTAAGGAAGCTATACTTTAATACTTTGCTTGGACCTATTTTTTTCTGTGTTTTTAATTATGTATTAGTCTATTGTGCTTGGGCAGTGCCTTTTATATTTTTTACAGCCCAGATACTTGAGCTTTGCACTAGAAAAAAAAATAAAGGAGATTCCCATAGTAAGCTTAAATCGTGCTTATGTTCCCGATCTCTTTCAGATAACTTGCACCCTCTGATTATGGAAAAATTTGAAAACTAAGGAACGGAGCATGCACTTTTTATGTGCTGTGGCACTACGGGACAGTAGTCGGAGTCCGGAGTTAACCGCTGGCTGAGCTGTTCTTATTTTTTTGTGCGCCGTTTGTGGTATAGTTTTTTCGCTCCTAAATAAAAAGACAGTAAATAAAATTCAGGAACGCAGCGAGAGTACAAAGAAAAGTTTTTCTTATTTTTTTTGCTATATTGTATTTAATTCCTGGCGTTACTTTGTTCTGATAGACCCTTTAGTGCAATCTTATAATTTTTTTTTTAACCTTTACTTGTAAAATGCTTACCATCTCCTCAAATCATTCTATATAACTTAGTTTTTCTAATTTTGATAAAATTTACTATTTTTCAATACCAAAACACATGAAGACTTATCGAAGAGTAACTTTTAAAACGGAACTGGTAAGTGTAAAATCGGAAGGGCTTTTTATGAAGACCATGTACCTGATCTATCTTGAAGTTAATATCAATCCCCGGTCTTTTAGAATGAATTGTATAAAGTTCTATGGTATTTATCTTTTGTTTTAATAGAAATATCTAACTACGTTCCCGCTATCTTATACTTCTTTGGGCTTTAATTACATTAATATAGAAAACTACAAAGAGCTTCTTGGCAGCAAACCCACTAATTCAAAATTATCTCCAAGATAATCTTTCTTTAAGGTGTAAAAAATCTAATATTCAAATATTTACTGTATTAAGACCGGAAATCAGTTGAAAT
>JACYFI010000299.1:0-14066 GCA_020975735.1 Ophiocordyceps xuefengensis
TCATAAGCATCTCACTTGATCCTTAGTAATCCCTAGCATGTACCACCACCGATCCGCAGACCAAGCTGAATCAAAATCAATTAGTTAGTCAATCTGATCCATCGGATTAGAATCTAAGTGAAAAGCTGCGCTCAACAATTTGATAATCAGCCCGAACTAAAGGAGTAATAAAGAGGAAGAAGTGATTCTAGAAGTTCTACGATGTTGATAGACAATAAACCGTCCGAGGAAAGAAGATAACATAGTAAATTGATAAAAGAGGTATAATAATGATAATTCGAAACTCAGATTATGATGGGGAACTTGATGGGAGCCTTTTAATTTTGACTGGACTCATAATTATTGATATCATAATTGCACTTCATACTTAAAATTTATTTTTTCTTAAAGAGTCTGCCATGAAATACCATAGGGGCCTCAAATTTGTTTATTTCTCTCAGCAAAACAAACTTGCAAAAACTCACTCAATATATATTAACAACTTAGAGATCTAGCTATAAATATTAAGGTATTATATGTATTAATAGGTTCAATTAATTTTAGGTTGTTGGTTGGGGTTAGCTGGAAAATGGCTTACATGCGTTCCATTACCTCCCTTTACCTCCTGCTGCGAGCGTAAAGCTAAAGGAGCTAGGGATAAAGATTGCTGTGTTACTTTAGGTGTGGCTACCGCAAGCTAAAATTAGGCAAAACCTAAATAAGTAACTTTATTATGAGCCTATTAGCGTTGGAGCCTCTCTAGGGTGGCTTCTTCTTCCGACAAATTCCCCTTATATTATATAAACCTTCGGTTCAGGATTGAACACAACAAAATCTAAATTATATGTTAATTAATAAATAAAACTAGCTTGTTATTTAACAGAGTCACTCTTGACCTTATATACTATAAACCATTTTTGTTGATCTTGGTAAAAATATGATTAGATTGTTTGCAATTGAGGTCGCTGATCCTTTTATGCTTGTCCGTAGAGTAGGAAGAAGGTTCCCTATAGCCAATTAAAAATAGCGAAAGCAAATTAACATAAGTAAAAATATATTTTAAACGGCTATAAGTTAATGATAGACCTACAGTTTTCCGTCTGATATGTCAGTTTAAGTCCCTTGACTAGCCGCGAGTTGTAATGATTAATCAGCCCTTCTGCGACAGAGACCCTTGTAGTGGAGATTTATTAATAAGAGCCTTGATAGAATTTTTTCCTACATATTCTTACACTTTGAGTAGGCGAAGCCTACTCCCTTTAGTTGTTCATTTATTCTTATATGCACGCACGCGTAGCAGTAAAAAATAATACAAAATGCGGGCAAACTTGCCATAGAGGCAGTAACACTAAAGGGGTGTAAGACGTCCTTTTTCCCTATCAAGGGTGGCAGGCATTTGCATGAATTATTCCTATCTCGGAACGGAGGGGTTGGAATATCGTTTCACTTAACCTACCAGCAGCGGAACAGAAGTGTCGAACCCTTATCCTGAACCTGTTCCTAAGGTATGAATATGCGGTTATACTGGGCGTTGGCTACGATACATTTGGTGAGGCTAAGCTTGAAATTAGTTATTCTTGTGGTCGGCGCAAGCTAGGGAAGTCGGAGCATGCAAAGCAAGATGGATTAGGATGCTTATATGAGGGATAACTTGCACACAACAGAAAAAAATATTAGTAGCCCAGTATAAATATAATTAGTTCTTATTTTCCAGGTTTGAAAAAAAACAATTAAAGGAGCTAGTCAATGGGTTTTGCATCTTTTGTCGACCTATCACGATCTTAATTTTCTAAATGGTTATACAGCTAGGAATAATTAAGATGTTTTAATATATTTGCATTATTTTTTCGGATTAAACTGTTATAATTAATAAAAATCCTCGTTAGCATTCTTATGTTCTTTAATTAGAGATTATTTAGCATCTATTTTTCTTATTAATATTATTAGGATATAATCCTTTAAAGGTTTTCTCTTTTTAATGTATATATGGGGCCGTAATCGTATATTATTTTTATTTATTCTGCATGTTAATTTAATATAAAGAACAGAGTGAATTACAAATGCAAAATAATTGAAATAGGTCATCCCCTTGCATTTATTTGTACAACAATTATATTAAAATATTGCATGTACAGCCCAATATTGCCTACATATGGCAGCCAAGTAATAGTTATAATATAAATCTAAAAACTTCCTAATTTTCATTACTAATCTACCAAAGTAAATATAGTGATATTATGTAAAGAAAGTGTTAAGTACCCCATTTCATATGAAATAAAATCTAGACCAAGACACACAAATGTTTAATCGTTTGTCTACAGTTAATAATTGAGAGTATATATGAAGACAAACAAGTCACTGCTACAGTAGGAAAAGTTATATACTTCTTATACTAGTATATTGTTTTATTGCTATGTAAAATCTTATTTATTTAGCGATGATTAGGTGCCATAGATAATTAAGCGAATAAACAAGATACAGAAATAAGGCAATAAAGTATTATATAAGTTATTTTTTTAGCAAGGCAAGCTATAAATTTGAATCATCTCTTTCTTTCTTCATGGCCCATAAGGTAAGATACATTGTGTTTAGCCTTGCTTAGCATTGTTAAATAAAGTTCTACATAACCTACTATTCACTACAGCCACGAATGAACCAAGTATAAGAAAGTGTTTGTACAAGATCTTGACAGTAAAAGGCCTTATCTTAGGGGTTTATGTAGCATTTTATCTTTTTATATTATTTAAAAGACTCCCTTGTTGTAATTCTATATTTAAATTGCTTAAACTACACTTCTATTAAAACAAGGCTCAGCTATAGTGAATTTCTATCGTCAATAGGCTTTTCACGTTGGATCGCTCTGTGTCTGGAATTATAATTTAAGACCATTCTCCACTGCGCGATCTGCAAAAAATAGGGGCGCTGGTTTTGCAATTGTTTATATACTTCAACAGACTAAGCCCTTGTTATAGTAAATATAATAGCTTGGTCTATTTTGCACGTTTTAGGAAAAAAATATGGGACACAGCGCGGTGATACCAACAGAAAAATTGTAGCATGCCATGTCATGTAGTTTTTTCATCCAACCGAACCAAATACCAAATATTTTTCCTTAATAACGCTCGTGTGAGTAATAGTAGGTAGGCTTCGTATTTTAGACTGCTTGTCCGGCTTCTTCCTTGTGTATAATTTAATATGAACAGCACTGCTATTTTATTTTATGAAGGCTACAAATAAAATTAAAGGAAGCTAACGTAAGTCAATTATTATAAAAATAGAGAAATTAGTTCATTTGGTAGAACGTTTTTGTCTTACACCACAAGACTGGTTTTAAAGGTCAATCGTCCTTAATATTCCTACGAAATTTTCAATATAGTTTCAAAGATAGAACTTGTTATATTAGTGACTATGTATACTCTTGATCAGTGCGTATTTTTTTTTAACAGGGTACGGGTGGGTGTGGTACTCTTTCTCGTTTGATTTGCAGGCGCTTCTTACCTAACCATCTTATACCCTTTGAGAAGACGTGGGTTCCTTAAACAGCTTAAAAAATATATAAGCAAAAAACAGAGAAACAAAAAATAAGCATCTGCTTCTAGGGAGCTTTATATCCATATCGTTGAACCAAAGAATTTATATGATATAGGTGTCTGTAGCTTTAGCATACCTAAGGTAATTAAAATCGAGTCGTGAAAAACAACACCTGTAGAATACTAGGGTGAATGAGTGGAATATAAGCTCCTCAACTATCACAAAAGATATATGAGTATAAGAATTCCTTAACTTAATCGGTAAGTGTATTTTGGATAAAGAATATCTCAGCGCTCGATCAGCTGAGGAATTGAGCGCCTGCCCTATTCTTTTCGCGCTAAGCTATCCTGGAACCTGTTCTCTAAGGAAGAATAATATAGGTATATGGAGTTGGTATCCGGTACCCTTTTGGGTAGGATAGGCCTTCGAATTATTTATTGCTTTGTGTGGCGCAAAGCTAGGAGTAAGGATGCAATAAGCAAGGATTAGAATTGAAGTAAGGTAAAAGGTAAAAAAAAAATTATAAAGAGGGAGTGGACTCCAACCAAACAGCAGGATTAAGTTTAATAAACAGAAAATATAAGAGCCTTATAAGGAGAGGCTTTAATATTACGGATTAAGATGCATTGACCGAGGGCGTTTAGGTTGGTAAGGTTTGAATTTACATAGTTTTTAAACCACATCCAGTCGAAACGGATAATCCTGACAAGGCTTGTTTTATATGGTAGTGGCCTTTAGTAACCTGAGTTTAACCTATTCTAGCCCCCTAGGCCATCCTGTACGCTGTTGTTAGCTGTAAAAAACATTAAAGAGTTTAGTTTATATTGGTAAAAAATAGAGAGGGCTTCAACCTTCAAATTCTTGTTTCCAATCCACAGTACTCTTGAGTTTAAAATTGAACAAATTAGAATTATATACACTTGTTATAACCCTAATTGTAACCGTTAGTAAAACTATTTAAAATGTTTGCTTGACCCTATCTCGAAGAGATCCGGTGGGCTAAACCATACCCCCTTTGGTGGTGCCACATTTAGCACCTGTAGGGGTCGCAAAGGCAATGGGATCAGGATATGAAACATTTATGTTCAAGAATTGTGAAGCAAGGCTTGTAAATGAATCCGTCAATGCATTCTGGTTAACTGGACAAAATAGAAGGGACTAGTGCTTGGAGTCTTATTATCCTGATTACTCGCTAAGGTAAGAGGAGTGTTACATTTCGATGTTACTTGGTTTTCACTAATATACACCGACGAAGATAAGGCAACATAAATGTTTCCTGTATCGAAGAGACAGCCCGCCACGTCCAAATTATGCTCGAAGGATCGGGGGGGGGTCCAAGGCCAAGAGGAAAACCGAGGTGCTCTCAGAAGCTACACATGCGCTGCACAAGTGGAATAAATTATATTTTCAAGAAATTTTTCATGGTTGCTAGACGCTAATCCTGCTTTAATCTTCTGTTATGGTCCCCAACATACCCCTATCTCAGGGATAGGCTGCTCTTGCCCTCGTCGGGGTTACTGAGTAAAAACAAGTAATAGGTATATTTTTATTGTTCTGGCAATAAGATATTATTCATATCTTTATGATTTGAGAGGTTATTTAATTTCACAAAATTGTATAATTTAATTTAAGGGTCGATGGTTAATTTCAATCATAATAGATATATTACTTGAAGTTTTAGTTATATTGTTTTATTATTGTTAGGTTATAATGCTAACACTTATCGATTCACGCTTCGCACAACGGGTAAGGGCTGGGGTAAAAAAGCGCCTTTCCTTTGGGAGAAGGTTTTCCTGTGTTCGATTCACAAGTAACCCGAATATATTCCAGACCTTACTTAGAACATGTAGGACATAACAAGTTTAAAACTAAAAGATAATATAAGTATTACTTTGTCAATTATATAAGTTAATGAAGAAACTTTTATTCGAATTTAGCCAATTTCCAAGAGGAAAATTTTTTATCCTATCCAGCAATAAAAACTGCAAACATTTTTAACTCTCCCTCTGGTTGAAAGGGACTGGGATTGAACTGGGTTATTAACCCTTAATTCTTATAATAAAACGTCTGTTTATTTTTGAAGTTTATTAAGAAATTGTAACAAACTTTCATTATTTGGCCTGTTAAAAATAATTATTGAAAAAATTTGTCCTTTCTTGGGTCTTCCAGCCAGTGGCATCAAATTTTTAATATCTTTAGAAATATAAGGGCAGCTGTACTCCACTGATCTGGTTTGCTATTTGTTTATAAAGTCGCAAAAGTACACGTGGCAATGCAGAAATTTGGGGTATCTTCCTATAGTTACATAAGCCTCCTTAGGAATCTAATCTCTAAAACCGAGTGAATTGAGAAATATCTTTAATAACTTCAAGGGAAATTAAATCAAAAAGAGGACTAGTGAACAACGGTGACGTGCAAATTAGAGTAGCCCTAATAAAAGTAGAACGGTAACACAAAACTGTTGTCAATTAATGGGAACCTTCCCCAAGGTAAATATGGATAAATGGAGCGATAGTTTAGGAAAGTACCATGAGGGAACTAACGAAAATAGTGTTTTATAATGCATTCCGATAAAAAGAAACGACCCATGTTGCTATAATGGGTCATCAAGTTACGTTGAAGATTGCGAGCAATAATGCTAGTTGAACCGGGCCGTCAAATACGAAACCGTTCTAAAGTTAGACCCGAAGCGCCGGTGATTTTACATAAAGTCAGATTTATAAAAGTCCGAACGGGTGATTCGTACAGAATGCCGAACACTGTGCTAGGTGTAAGTGAAAGACAACACTGGGACCGGTGATAACTGGTTAAAAAATAAGATGTAAGCAAATCTTTTAAATAAACCCAGTATGTAGAAATGAACTTTTTACAAACTAAAACCATCAATATTGACGGGCAAAAAGCCCTAAAGCATTCTAAGACCTAGAAAATATTGGTAAACCCAATTTAGTGGCGACCGGTAATGACTTCGTGGTAAGGGACAACATAGAAATCGTATACGTAAAGATAATGGGTGCGATCCGCAGCCAAAACACCTATAGGTGTGCAAGTTCATCGGTCTAATGTTGGTTGGCTTATAATTATAATGGCTGAGCTTAGCGCCCTGAAGCTAAAGCTCATAATTATAGGATTAAGATATTAGTCAGGACCTTAATTCGGAATAGGGATAACTAATAATTAAATACGAAATTCAAGCCAATAGGTTGTCTTATGTATAGGTTTCTAGAAGGAGTATAAATTAGGGTTGAATTAAAAATCTCAAAAAAATCTTGCTTGAAAGGCATTGTATATCTTAATCCTTGCACTGAAACACCTGATAAGTAATAATTGCAAGGCATGAGAAGAGGGTAACCTTTGGGGTACACATTTATTTTTAGCCAATTAATGGCTTTTAAATAAAGTAATTAGTTATTTAAAGATGTATACAGAATAATTAAGGCGCAAGCTCATCATGAAAAAAAGAATATTACATACAGGTTGGACCGACACGTAATCTCCTTATAAAATCGTATCTGGATTAAAAATTCAAAATTATTAAATTGAATGGGCGCTTCCCTTATCCCCTCCCGGAATAGAAAATAAAGTGGTATATATTGCTGGATTAATAAACATATTAATAAATCAAAGTTTATCTAATCCCCCCGGAGGACTTAAGGCTACCTCTATAAATTTAACTTAAATAACATTTTTATAAATCATTTAGTGTTAAGACATTGTAAACTTTCTGTAAAACAACCTCTTCAGGCGCAAACAAAGCTTCCGCTTTTTAAAATATGGTATAGTAACTCTTAACCTTTATCTGATATTAGAATATATTACTTTTAACAGACAAAGTATAAAAAAAAGACCAAATACTATCTTGATTTTAAAACCAACTATTACCGTACCTGGACAAGGCAATTTCCTTTTTAGGCACTTAAACATTATCAGAAGAAAACCTTTTTAAAAGTTTTTAGGAGAAGGACGTATAACTTTAATGAGGGAAGTAGTTAAATCAATTATCCTATTTGCAGGAACAGGAAGATATTACCACAAGTGATTAGAGGGCTTAATATCTACTAAAGGCCGAAAGGTATTAAAAACTTTTCAGACAAAAAACACGCGCAAAGTAGCTAAATCCAGCTATAAGGCTATAAGGTGTGTTAAATGGTCGATGTATTAAATACGATCCCAAATGGAAAAAGTATCTTTCTGAATAATTTAAAGAGCAGTTAAACAAGCATAGGCGTTACCTAGACCAGCATGCTATAGCTTCTTATAAAGTGGAAGAATTAATAAAAATCTTTTCATTAATTAATAAGAAGGTAGTATTTTATTATTCTTGACTAACGGAGTAAATAATGTATAATATAAGGTAACCTTATTAATTTTACGGGAGTAAAGGACTTCACGCTTTACCACACAGGCCCTTTGGCTATTTTATATTATGTCTACTATACAATTAAGAAATTCGTGAGAAGGAAAGAGATTTGTTCTTCTGGCGACACCATTATATAGTAGGCAATTTAAAAGCGTAAAATATCTTAGCAGGTAGCATTATTTAAATCTCAGACAGCAAGATGTGTACACGTTTCTATTTTGGTACAAATTGGGGAAATCATGAACGAATTCTTATCTGTGAGTTATGTGACCGGGAGTAGGCAAAAAAGATAATCTTTGCAAATTTTAATACAAGACATAGAATGTAAGTTGAAAGTACAAGCCTTTTTGTAGAAAGTGACCTTCTGCAAATAACACCATGCAATTGCCGGAACAACCCGCCTAAAAAGCAATCATAACCCAAGTAAGAGTCTGTAATACATTTATGGCTCCAGGCTAAGACTGCGGGTAATGCGTAAAATATGGTTTGAAACATAACGACAATGGATCTATCCTGCAGCCAAGCAACTTTTAAAGGGTTTGGGAAATGATCGACTAAAATCGTTGGTTGTTATAATTAGACTTATAATACATATTACTTTAAGAATTAGCAGGCCTCATCGGTAGGAAAATGCATTGGCAATTAAAATTAGTACTTAATTCTTCTCTAAAATTAGGGGTTTACATATAGAATTAATTTAAACGTATTAAAACAAACAAAACAGTTATTGAGATAAATTATTTAAACAATAGCATCTGGTCAATATACCTATAAAAAGTTTATTGGTAATCTAATTTTGTGCCTGCTGGAAAGCTCAGCCTGCAAGAAAAATTCAATTAATTATTGACAATCAAAAATAAATCAGGTATCCTATAATGAATAAAATAAACGTCAATGGTAATATTATTAGGTAGTGGTTAAAATTTAAGCCAGAAAGAGAGGGGGTATTATAGGAAGTGGGCGGCTCGGCTTTAAAGAGAAATCCTAGACCTAATTCAAGCTGCTTTTATTAAAACATGGGCCCATACGAATTTTACTTTTCAAATATTGGAGTATTGTAAGCCAAGGAAGAAACTTATTAACAGGAACAAGCATTATTTGGATTAGTTAAACCTGACTATTAATATTTTTAAATAAACGCTTATTCTTTTATTAAGGGACTTGCGCCCGTAAAAAATACGATGAAAACATAGTTAATTTTTTAAATTAGATCCTCTCCGAAAGAAGCCCATAAGAAGAATAATTATTATCAGTACATTTAGGTTATAGAAGAATTAGTCAGGAAGGGTTAAAGATATATCTCCTTTACGGTTACTCCACTAACTATAGAAAAAGGACGCTATCCTTTATCCGCAGAAAGCTTTAGCAAATATTTACGTAAAACTGCAGGACGTGAGGTTTAAATCATGGTTAGACTTTTAAATTGAAGACTAAACGAAAACTTAGATTTTCTACTTTAACTAAGCGAGGTGAATATTTAGGTATGAAAAGACAAGCTGTAGGAAATAAGGGACACTATGTTAAGAAAATCTACGGTTATTTCGAGTTTAGATCTAATTATTAATTATTTTAAATTTATATAATTTTTTTTATTAAATTCGGGCACTTACGAAGTTGGCCGAATAAATCGAACCGTTGTCTAAATCGATTCAGGTGTCACAATTATTATCATTGAACTATTTCGGGATGTAAATCTTGTTTAAAGCAAGATTTCCGTGTTTGTAATAGGGAACATCCCAGAACAAGAGTTTAAGGTTGCTAAATTAATTAGTTAAGTGAAATTAAGAAGGTTTTTAATTTAAATTCGACAAGGGAGATAGGTTTAGAACAGCCATAATTTATGACCTGCGTAACAGAGCCGTCTTGGTTAAGCGATGAAGCATCATAATTAAACCGGAATCTAAACAATTATACCGAAACCTGTTACATTTGAACTTTCACTATAATGGATTAACTTGCTAGAACAAATACAATCGGAGGGCGGAATTGTGGTTGAAGCACAATGACTCACTAGTCAATCGTTTCCTGTTAAATAAAGATTTTTGTGTAATTAGTTCTATTAAACCCATTGAATGAAAAAAGTTCTATTAATTAATTTAATTCTTAGGTATTAAGGGCTCAAACAGTTATAGTACTTATACTAATACACGATAATATTTTATGGGTGCTACGGTATTTATAGTATAAATTATAATAATGTTATGTTCTTTATATAGATTTAATATTCAAACAGGCTATTAATAGTATTTGCTCTTCAAAGTTCTAGTATTAACGTTTTTAAATAGAATCTGGTATTATAACCAATTTTATAACAGACTTGGCTGTGCTGTGTAGCCTGTCAGGCCCTAAAACAATGTGATTTTTTAAGTAGCTCTCAGTTTATAATATCGGTTAAAAGGTTTATTTACCAATTACAGATATGCCTTAATTTAAAGTATTAATAGAATATACTTACATGTTAGTGATAGGGGCCTTTGGGGTAAGCAGGAACTTTGGTAAATATGGGATTTTATTTTTTTTTAAATGAATTATAATAAATTTAACTCACAGAGGTGGAATGGATGAAACATGAGCAATAACAATGGAAAAAATTTTTTCGCGTTGAAAGCGCATATGGATATAATTAAGACGGCCTCTAAGTTTATATTACCTAAAGATTTAAACAATGAGAAAATCTTTTTTTTAACTGAAGGACCAAACATTTGTGATAAAAAATGTGCTGGGAAAAAATAGTAAATGATATATTGATATCTAAATAACAAATGTATGAATTTGTTATCCATAAAGGAACAAATGAACTAAACCTTTTCGTAGACAATCTAGAAAAAAAGATAACTAGTGAGAAATACGAACGGCGGTTAAAATGGGCTAAACAACTAAAATTGGGTTAGGCCCCCACATTTTGAAATAAAGAGACCACACTCCCGAGGGACACCCTAAAAGCCTCCTAAATCCAACTTATTTGACGAAAATCCTTGAGCGATTCCAGCCTCCAATCCACCTGATATTATGGTAACAAGTTACAAGATTCTAGTTAAATAGCGCGGAATGGGGTTATCGACCGGATCTCAATCAGTAGTACGTGAAAATTCTGCTGTAAAAAGACGCAACGAGTAGATGGTATTTTTCCATATTTTAAATACTGTAAGGGGTATCCTTGGCCCCCAGGGAAACTTGGAATTGAGCATTTGTAATTACGGAAATCAGGATAACATTACTTTAAATGCAATTTAGAAATTATTGCTCCCCAATCTTGGGTTATACTATGTTTTAATTATGATACAAGAGACCATTACTAAACAAACAATCTTGGATCCTAATATAATTCGGGATTTTTCTTCTTTTCTTTTATAAAAAAAAACAGCTAAGGATGCTCCACTATAGCGTATCATAAAATTCTAAACTTAAAAGAGGTATAGCGTTAAGAGTGTTTATTCAAATTCTTCTCTACAATAAGAAAGGATAAAATTCTTTAGACAAGGGAATAAGGAATTTATTAGATGTAGGCTAGAGGTAAGGCTATGGTAGTGATGCGCAAAAAGTTGTTAATGAAGCTTTTCTTACTATTTACAAACTTAGAGATTATTTTTAAAATTAGAAGCTTATCCCTTTAAATTTACAGAGGAAGGTGTAGCTTTTTCAGTGTTTTAAACAGAAGCCTGGTAAAGTATATGAATAATAAGAAGCATCTTACTAAGAAAGGATTAGCTAAAATTGTCAAAATTTAAGGCTTCCTATAATTTCGGTACTATGCCTAAAGCAATTCTTTTTATTTCACCTAAAATAGAACGCGGTTGAAAGCAACCTGTTAAAAAGAGATTTTGCTTATATTACAATCTTACTGAAGTTTAGGTAGTTAGTGTAGAAGCGAAAAGGAATGTTCGTTTTGTAAATATATTGATAAAAGAAAAGAATTACAATATTAGGTGAAGGAGTAAAACTAGTGTTTAAAATCACAACAGGATAAAGACAATATTGCTCTTATAGCAAACTTTTACAAAGTGTCTATAAGCAGGTTAAGTTTATAAACAAATCTCTCCAACAGTAAAAGTTCGTAGTTCTTTGATTTCGGAGGTCTTGCATGAATTTAATAACAAAATAATGTTATACCCCTTTTTCGGATGCTTAATCCATTATAAGGGGGCAAAGAAAAATATGACTATAATGGAAGGCTCCGCACGTAAAAATGCCGAGATTATGAAATTCTAAAAAATTCATTCTTACATAAGGATGGTATTAGAGGAAATTTCGGGTTTTCTTATTTAGAATCCGGATGAATCCTAAATCTTTATATTTTTGTAATATTCAATTTAGGGTAACGCACATTAAGCCTAATCCTTCAAGGTAAATTTGTGGCGCGAAAAAAAGGACGCTTCATTTACTTACCGTAACTTACGGATATTAGGAGGGCTCGGTGTCTTGATAAAAATATCACGTAAAAAGGGAGAACATGAAATGAATGTTGTACAACTGTTTAATGTTAAACCAAGCAATTGCTGAAAAGAAAAACAATCTAAAGGTTAACGTGTGAAATCTGCCCGGTGCCGGCTTTGGTTAACAGAGAAATTTCTATATACTATTTTTGAGGTCACCGAAACCCGGTTAAGGCGGCCTTTAACGTAAGGTCCTTGAAGTGCGAAATCCTTTATGGGGGCCGTTAATTGGGGTCTTGCGAAGAATAGGTAGTGAACGATCACAGCGGTCTCTTAGGATTGCTCGGAAATTGAATAGCTGTGCAGATACAGCTTATACTCTAGTAAGAAAAGAAAACCCTTATTGCAGGCTACTGGGTCACGAACTATAGATGTATGTTAAGAAGAATTTTTTTACGATCATCTTAAAGTAATTGTAATGTGACAGTGAGATCCTTTATTTATCCTTTTCATATGGAAATGAATTGGTTTAGGAATTATAAAGAAGTTACTTGTATTAATCTGGATTTGTAACTAGTCCTTTTTTTGCTTCGGTGGCGTCTATAAGGGCAAGGCTTTGCTAGATAAAAAAAAAACAGAAAAGATTAATTTTAGAAACAAAATTAATTTATTAATGGTAAATCAACCATATATTCAGGTTTACTATTTTTTAATAGAACGTGACCTTCTGGTAAGGAACTATCGCTAGGAGATAAGTATATGTGAGCACGACCCTGGTAAAGGAGTAAAACAGGTTGGTGTCTTGAATAATTTATAATTATTTTTGTTTTTTGCCTTAATTTTTTAGGTGTCTAACTATTTTTAAATACATATATTAATTAATTTATATTTGCTGGGGCATGCATCTTTTTGCCCTAGGGTAACGAATATATCGAGCCCATTGTACAGCAGTAGAATATAACTTAAGTTTAATTTAGGCGAGCGGTTTTAACTATGTAGGAAATTAGAGGATTTAATTTGGAAAATATTATTGTACATTTTCGGCTGCGCTTTATGTTAAAGCTTATAAGTTTTCCTTATACTTTTAGAAGCTACTTTTTTTATTTTATTTACTTCTTGTTCCCCACCCAGCAAGCTCGCTGTGAAAAAAATGGAAATAGTTATGTTTTTTAATTATCTAAAAAGCTCAACGATGCTAAAATCTTGCCTTACTGTTTGATTTATCTACTAAATCTTTACCAGTTGCGTAAGCAAGGGATAGGATCACAAGATGGCCAATAAGGATAGACTTGGATTAATGGAAAAAGCTACGGCCAGGGATGTTTGTCTTTCTTAATTTTTATTTTCTAGAGTATTTTTATTGTGCTGCTTATCAGTGGTTAGGGCTTGTGTATTCTTTATCATAACATCCCCTAGCCACAAGCCACGCTAAACTATTCTCTAAACCTCTTATCCCTTTGTACGTCAGCTAAGGGGGTGTAAAGGGGTATGGTCACACATGTTTTACATCAGGCAGGATGCTTCCGCGAGCGAAATTAGGACAGTATGCGCTAAAGACAAAAATTATGCTAAAACTTGCTTGCTTATATTAATTAGTCTTATGTGTTAAGCGAAAGCTACGCCTATAATGCAAAGAATAATTATTGAATACATAATTGGGTAAATTTCTAAGAATTTGTGTAAAATATTAAAACTTGGAAAGCGAAGTTTATTTTTAACAAACATTTAAATAAAAACCGTTCAACGGACATTAAAGTGAGTCATTATTCAATAAACAATAACCCTTTTAATATAACCCCAACATTTAATATGTAATATGTGAA
>JACYFI010000300.1:0-12056 GCA_020975735.1 Ophiocordyceps xuefengensis
TGTGGATAATGAATTTTTTCTCTGAAGTTTTTAATTAAAACATGTTTTTAAATAATCAAGGGTTGACAATGTTTTGGAAGTTAAGGAGGATAAATATCCAAATATTTTTATATTTCATATATTTCTTCCTTTTATTTTACAACTATCAAAGAACAATCGCCCTTTGCCCAGTGAACTTAACAGCTCCACCTACTAGTTTAGAATCTCAACCAGCCTATTATAATTTAGATTAAGGTTAGATAATTTAATAACCTAGGTCTGTTTTGTAAGGACATTTTTACGTAATGGTTTACTTGAATACTACCGTCACCTCCATTACCCCTACGCAAAACGATTTTTATGATATTAGTTTATAGTTATTGTTACACTAATCAATTATAACACTGCTAACATACACTGAGAGTCGAATTTTCTATTCTGTGTCTTGATCCGATAACAAATATTGGCTTATACTCTTCCAAAGTTCAAACTGTAATGTGAATGGCTTATTCTAGTGAAGGGCAATTTTAGCCTAACCCAACTCCATACAATAGGCATTATAAATTAATTTTAATTTTCATAACTAAATAAAGAGTTTTTTTTGTATATTCTTCTTTCATTATGTCAACTTTTCTCGTTAAAGGAATGTGGTTTAGTTTAAATTAGTTTATGCTGCTGCTGTTACCACCATCGTTACTACTTTATAAGTTTTTATACCGCATCGTAAACGGAATATCAAGCCCATTTTATAAGGCTATTTTTGTTTATGTTATCTTTCTATTTTTTTACAATTATTAGAATTTCAGTCTTTTATATTTGGTATGAATCTTCAATATTATTCTGGGACTTTAGCCTTAATTACCATTCACCCTTAAATAATTTAATTATCTTTAATCAAAGCTCTAATGTTAGCGTGATTAAGGATTTTAAATTATTGGATAAGTAGTAAAGATGGGAAAATTATTGACATAATAACTCTCTATAAGTATTATATACATATACTGAGGATTGCAGAACATAGCCTCTGATCAATTGTTCTTCCTTTACTCTCTAAAAGAATGGGTTTATTATGCGAAGCAGTAACAAAAAGGATAATCTCTCCTGTTAAACGTCTAACTATTGGCCTTAGTTTGTAAAGAGTGTACTTTATTTTTAGCCTAAAAGAAGGCATAACAGTTTTTTTCAGGTTTCTTCTGTATGTGACATAAAGCCGTCTGGAAGGAATAACGCGTTGTTTCCAGTACATTATATGTAAGGACTACATTTGTTATATGATAGTTTTCCTTATAGGTTAAGTTTTTAATATGGCAACCATTATTGGAATATTCAAATATGGAAAAATTATGGTTTATCGTATTTTTAAGTAAAGCTTTTCTTAATAGCGCATATTAGAGTGTTTGGTCTACTATTTAAAAAAGGGAAGATAAATATTTTTTGCATCATATTTAGACGAATGTATAGTGCTTCCTAACATACGTGTTCAATTTAGTTAGTATTAATAACACAATATCAACCTAGATTTAAATCTTTTTCTTGTTTTAATTAAAGCTCATCTTGTCCAAATTTTACTATAAATTTTTATAGGTTTAAACTGATTCAAGGCGCAAGGCTCGTCTTTTTTTGTCTTTAGAGCTTAGCACTTGGGTACTTAATTGTTCTGACAACCTTTTTAATTTAAATTATTATTTTTAATTTCATGTGACTATTCTTCCATACTAGTAAATAATTACTTTTGAATGGGATTAGTGTAAGTCTCCTAAGATCTAACTGAGAAAATTCACTCTGTTGGCTTTCTCTGCTTGATTGTTCCCAAAATTACCAAATATTGTACTTATTTCCGTATAAGATAATAGTAAAGGCAATTTTAGATTTTCCAGCAAATAGTTAAATTTTAACAGGGAGAGCAATGGATGATTAACCGCTCTCGGATTGTAAAAATAAAGAGAAACCTATCAGATGATAAAAAACATTGAAGAGCTCATTTCTAATAGACACCCCCACCGTAGCATCGTAAGTAACCAACGATAAAATATTTTTCCCTGTTAGTGAACTGAATAAATTAATGTTGCAGCTGTAAAAATAGCTCTAGTCCCAAAAGGACCAGTATCATAAGTAATTAAAATTGAGATTAGCTAACCTATTAATCGAGGTACTTTACAGAAACACCAAGACTCATAACCTAACTTATTTACATTATATGTTATTGAAACCATAGTGCTTCTATGCTAATAATGCTTTTATTCCGTGGTTAACCTAATCCCTTCTTATCTTCTGTACCCATAAGGTGCAAACTTGTACCTGCTACGTTCTAGGGCAGGCTGTATCTGTACGCTAGGACCAAAATATGTATATGCAAATGACCTCAGGGATAAGCGTAGGGTGAAGCAAGGGATCGCCTAAATAACCCCCCTATAAGTAAGGAAGCTATTAATTTAATCTTGCTTGCTTATTTTTTTCTGGGTGTTTTTTTATGTTTTAGTCATATTGTGTTGGACAGTGCCTTGGTATATGTTATTTTTTTAGGCAGCCTACACGTAGCTTGCAACTATGAAAAAACAACTAAAAGGAATCCCCTACTAGATAAATCGCTGCTATGTTCCCGACTCCTTTTCAGATAAGCGTTGGCACCCACTGATTTAACGCGAAAATGTAAAAACTAAAAGCCGGAGCTCAACCTTTTTATTGCTGGATGGACAAGAAGAAATCGGGGAAGTGCGGAGTTAACAGCTATGGCCTAGCCTTTTATTTTTTGTGCGCCCAGTGGGTAAGTTTACTGCCGCTAATAAAAGCAGTTACAAATAAAATCAGGAACGCAAGTTGAGAGCCAATCAAGAAAAAAAGTTTCTTATTTTTTTTATTTACTGTATTATTTTCGGCGTGACTGTCCTCTGAAAGGATCCATTTAGTTTGGCCAGATACGCCTGTTATTCAAATTTTTTTTACCTTTTACTTGTTTAAATGTTACTTCTCATTATTCAATTCTATACTACTTTTCTAACTTTTATAAAATTTTCATATTTTCAAGCCAAAAAACATGTGTACTTATCGGAAGATAAATTAATTCAACGGCTGGTTTTGTGGTTGAAAACGGAGCTTTAAAAGGTACCATGTACCCTGGAGCTACATTGATAATATCACCCTTTTTAAATGATAATTATAAGGTCTATATGGTAATTTATCCTTTTGTTTAAGGAATATCAAAATCTCGACGCATCCCCCTATTCCACTCTTGGGCTTTTACCAACATTAATATAGGAAACAACCCAAAGAGCTTTGGACTAAAACCCGCTAATCAAAAAGTTATCTCAAGAATCATCCTTTTACAAGTGGTAAAATTCTAATATTCCAACATTATTTACTGTAATTACAGCCGAAGTCAGTTGTTATACTAGATTCAGTTACGAAATTACCGAATTTATTTAAAAGATAAATATAAACAAACCTGTTTTTATTTTATATCAAGATATTTTATCTCCTTTTTTTTACTTCCAATTTTATCCATACGACCATAACCCTATGTTGTTTTCTATATAATTCTAATGTATTTCGATTATTGGGAAAAACAAATCTGAATATCTTTACACCAAATCACCTTTACCTTTTCATGAAATCCTTGCTTAGGAAATAAACCCAATTCCTTATCTTGTTAAGAGGAGTTCTAATTTAGATAAAGATCAGGAAATTCAAGGTAATTAGATATTTATTTTAGGTATATTTTATGGTTATTGGCCCTAGCTTAACTTTTACGAATAGCAAAGTACTTGACTGTATTTTACCTGCAAATAAATAGATAGGTTCCTACGTAACACGATGTGGGACGTATATTATACAAGAGTTCCAACACTAAGCAAGTTTTACCCGTTGACACTGTAAAAAGTTTATCCACGTCCAGTCTCAGTATTCATGAGGTGACTTCAAACGAAAATCCCAAATATTCCTGTAGACATCATAGCATAAACTTACCTATGAACCCACAATATAGGTTCTTAACTAGAGCTAGCGATATTGGTTGGTACTAACTTAAATAACTCGAACCCTGTATAGTATTACAAAGCTATAAACCTCGAGGATGCCCGAAGAATCCAAATTTTAATTTACTTAGTTTTATGCATGGCTTGGTGTATGAATCGGCTACAATAGCAATGGTATGCATTAAAAAAGAAGTATTTCGACTGTTACAATTGACAGCTATTTCCAGCCACCCCACCGTGACACAAGTCTGAAGCGTCACCTAAATAACCACGGTCTTTAAACGGAAAATTATTGACTCGTTTAACACCGTGTTGCTAAACAATTTGTTACCTAATACTTTTTTCTTTCTAAAGTTACAAAGTAGCAGTAATTAAATATTAACTTTAAATTGCTAAGTAATATTAGAGCTTAGGCTATTTTTTTTTGTAAGGCAACGCTCCCGTACCCACACAAACAAAGCCGCAGCCCTCAATATTTTTTTTATTTAAGGGTCTTAAATAATTTGTTACATCTGCCCTCATAAATTTTATACTGTGACCTAAAACCCTTGACTTTTTTTTTCCCTATTTTAAGTCGGTAACTCTAAATTTCATATAATCCGACTCTTCCCCCTAATTATATCAGAGTAATTTTTGTTTTACAAAGATTTTTAGCTGCAGTGAACTGTCTGAACCATGCCGAAGCCTGCTAAATTTTTATAATTTAGGAATTATTTAGGAGTTAGAATCTAAATACAATTTCACTAACAATATACAATATTATATAGTAAACAAATGTCCCTAAAATATAAACCTTGAAATCTATTTATAACTGTAAACAAAAAATTTAAACCCTAATACAATAAAAAAAATATTACTTGGGATTTACTAGTTTATAAGTATAGGCCTTTAAGTATATAAAAATGAACACATCACCATATTCATTTTTAATATATGTTAATTTTTCGAACCAGATTTATCAGAATCAAATTTTGCCAAACATAACCTTAAATAACTCAAATTTATATAAATATACAAATTATGGTTAAGATAAATTAGCTTTCTACATAAACTCCACATGTATCTATAATCTGCCTGAAGGTTGGGTTGAAAAGCCACTACTAGGTCCTTATTTCCATATTTATGCATTGGTATTAATTTCAGACCACCTATTAGAATAGGATAGGGAAATTTAATCTTTTTGTTCTATAAGTCTATTCGATAGATTAGACTGCTGGTAACTGTAATCTTCCCGCTAACTCGCTGGTCTTGCCATTAAAACCTAAACTAGCTAAGTTGGAGGTAACCAAGTATTTTTACAATTTAGTCTTGTTGGATTTATACCTACTCCTACAGTTCCAGGTGTAAACCCATATTAGTTAGGTAACTTTTGAAAACAGAGTCGGCAAAATTAATATTTAGGATTGTGATATATTCACACTATATTAACACAAACCTCTCCCTAATTTTTTAGCAGGTTCTTCAATCTGACAAATAACGATAATGTATTTACCAATATAAATAGGATAAAAAAAGGAAATAACCTTAAAATAAAAAAAATTATAGAATATTTGTGTATGATTAGCTTTAGCTATATTGTTTTCTTTGCATAAGGCACGCTCTGCACCCACCACCAAAAAAAATGCGCCTGCATCCTATTAGCGCTTTCTGTTCAAGAACTATAGGCCCCCTGCAAACAAAGCAAAAATAAATAGCTAATATAAGAATTTTAGTAACGTTATAACAGATACAGTTAATAAAGAAAATAATAACATTTAAAAACTATATTATCTTGGAAATTTTAGATTTCTAGCGCTTCTAGTCCCTTATCGCTAAGGTCTAGACCAATGGACATGCAAATATCATGGGCTTGAATAATTCACTAATATTTTTTTTTACTTGTAGTATGGGGTGTGCCCTTGCCAGAACAAACACCAAATTATGAAGAGACTTCTTATGTATTTTTTACGAATTAAAATATCTTAGAGAAAATTATTGTTGGAATAATATAGGATCACCACGACACAGCTACTTCAAAAGATTGAAATATTGAAGTTTTCCTAATCTGTTCATTTCAATATTGTAATACCCAAAAAATCATTTTGAAATCTACTAGACCAGGTCCAGGTTAATAAACCTTTTTTAACAAAAGATGAGTTTAAAGTAGATACTCAATATGGTTTACCATATTGTATAGGACTTATATTTACTATTTATTAGAGTTTATAAAAATTCTTTAATGATCTCAAATTAAGATTTCTGTCTTTATTATTCCATCTGAGGATTTATTTTCATTCAAGGTTTTAATAGATTCGGTTCGTAGAGCTTTTTAAGGTTCAACATATACAACCTTTTCTTCAATCTTTTAATTTAAATCATTTAACTAGGAAAATAAAGAGCATTTTTCAATATGAGTTTCAATTAATATTAAGTTCTATTAAATTAGTAGTTCTACTCTGTATTCAGGTTTGCGGTTTATTTCATTCTAGAATATTTATACTTGGATAAATAAAAATATTTCCGCGATTAAAACCCAAATATTCAGATTATCTTATCTGATTCTTAATCGTTTTTGTTCTTTGAGACAATTCAAATTTTACATTCTATTTTATGATATTTTAAAAAGTCACAAGTAGTTTTACTGAAAAAATTGCCCGTTGCCGGCAACTATAAAGAACTCTCCCTAAACACGATTAGATCTTATAGATATTATAAACCTTTACTTTTAATTTTATTTATATTTAAATCAAGTTTTATAGTTTAAATCCAATAATCTATCTTATTGTAAAAAGCATAAATTTTAAGGAGGCGCGTTAATAACCGCTTATACATCTGGAGTCCGACAAATGATTAAACACCTTCAGAGTTTTTTATCGATAATACGCTAGCACTAGATCTTTGTTCCTGGAAAGTAACGCAGTGGCCTAATATAGAATTGTTTCATTACAGGCTTAAAGGCAGCCCTCCAAAAATCAGAATACTAGTATTGTATTGAGGGTAATTAAATTGCTCCTTTAGGTGGGATTCTTTCTGGTTTTAGGACATTAGTGGTACCATTCTACAATTAAAACCTGCTAAAGTATGAGCAATATTTATAATCAAATGTTATTACTATCTATTAGAAAACGAAAAGAGTAGAAATAATCTACTCTCTTATATTTAATTAGCTAAAACATATAAAATTTTTGGCTTAGCAGTCTCTGAATATTTGTTAATAAATTCAAATTTTTTAATTACATCTGCTGATAAAGATATAATAAATACTCATATATCGCTTTTCCAACAATTTGGCAAATTTTCTAGACTGGCAGTATCTTTTCCAGCTTAAAAACAGGTATGATAATAACAATTAATAGCTTGTAAATACTAAGTCTCTCCAAATAAGCTTAATTTTGTAGTCTTTATACCCGGTGTTTCTCAATTTAGCCTATTAAGTAGTTATGAAAAATTATTGCTCCTAATAAAACTACTTACACTGAAAGATGTAAAGATCCAATAATATGCAAGGTCTACACTAGGTCCGTTATGACCTTTAATCCTGGACAGAGGAAGGGTAAAAGCATTTAACTTCCTGCTCCACCTTCTATAACAGGCCGGGGAAAAATTAATTAGCCTTAAAAACAGGGAGTAATTAACTCAAAAACCCTTATGTTATTTAATTTCTTGGCGAATCTTGCCCGAAGTAAAAAACTGTAGTTACCTACTCAAGACGGACTATGTCTTCACCCCTATTAAGGGGTCTTCACGTGTAGTCTTGAGGGAATCCGATTGATACAAAAATTACTTTGGGTTTCCTTGCTATTTGTCTCATTAACATATTAGTTTCCAACTACTGATCTACAATTTTTTTAAGGTTCTTTTTTAAGAAAATTAAAAAGGTCTAGTATAATTTTTGCCTACGCCTATTTTTTTTTAAAGCCATAAGCTTGCGCAAGACACGAGAGAATTCCCATGCATATAGCGAAGGATAAAATTAAAAAATTTACACCTTTTTAACGCATTCCTTAAATACCTACAATAAAGGCCAAGCCTGATATACCTAAGCTATAATTAATTATAAGGCCTAATGAAATACAAATGTTCCTTTACCTATTCTGTATTTTTAGCCATCTATTTAGTTCTATTTTTATTTGCTGCACTTAGTCAGCACAGCTACGAAAGTTTTCTTTTTCTACATGATGTCTTTTCATCCGCATAATAATCTAATTTTAATATTGAATATAAAACGTATCTTTCTAACATATTTTATCAAGTTTACATAGGATGTTTATCTCCGTATCAATAAGATTAAAGACTCTTACCTTTAATTTTTATGTTTTGGTGTTAATTTCCACTTGAAATTAAAATTCAAACATTTTTTTAACCTCTTAGTTATATTCATAAGGATAAACATCTCTTTTAGGGTGAGTTCATTCCTAACTCTATGCCATCAGATTTAGTATCAGGTTTTCGTAAAATATAAATTTTCCTTTTCTAGAGTCTATAAAATTTTCGTTAATCAAGACCCTTATTAACCTAAAGAATCTTGGTTTAAAGGTAAGATATTTATTCTTGTTCTTAACGAACTATTGTCTTTCCATCATTAATAGTCAATGGATAGAACATCAAATTTCTGATTAGGTTTTTTTTTTATTTATTTACCAATTTCCTGTAAATAACGAACTTTATTTAACTCTGCTTATTAGGAGTCGTTAATTACAACTTTTTCGATTATTTTCAATACAGGCTTGCAATTTTCTAGTTAACAAGCCTTGCAAGGCCGCATAGTAAAAATTAGAAGATGAAAACAAAATTTTTAAAGTACGGGGTTATTATGTGAGTAAAATATATAGTTAATTAGGTTTATTAACCTATTTGAAATTTTTAACGGTTATAATCATCTCATATACCACTGCTTCAAACATCCCTTGACAAGAAATAAAGGAAAAGTTTTTTTTCCAAATGTGCATTTCCCGTGAAGAAAGCGCAAGTAGAAGCACAGTTTTTTAATACGATTTTGGGTTTCGGATCCTTATCCAAACCTTCGTGTACAGATCCAGGATAACTAAAGGCTGTTTTACTGCTTTGTTAATCTTGTGTCGGCTGCTTGTTTCTTTAATAGTAAATAAGCTCTATAGGAGGACTTTTCATAAATGATTTTTATTGCCCTTTTATTCATGCCGTGTTTTGTTTGCATATCGGGGACCCCGTACATAAATGATAAGTAGGAATTACCAATCCCAACCTATTAAGTCTCGCCATAACCATAAATGAAAATCATCAAAATGGCGTGAGCGGTTAAATAACTATATACAACTGGGCTATTCAGTATGAATGAACCCCCTGGTTCCCACTTAAGTTACTATATCTTATATAGACTGACAAGGCTGTACCTTAAATCCTGAAATAAAGCAAAATATTAAGTTATAAAGTTCCTCATATCCTCTTGCGTTAGTGGAATTAAATCACCTTCGCAATAACCATAGGAATTCAGACCAATTAATTTCAGGCGATTTTGGTCTTCTTTTGCTGTTCCAATCTATCTTCCTTTGTTTAGTATTGAAAATTTATAAAATATTTGAGAGTACATGTTTAAATTAATGTATATCTGGCAGTTTAAACTAATAAAGCAAACATAGTCCAAACGTACATTGAGAAGGGAAATGTATGTTAGATACTCTACACAAATTTTACTCTTTCGTAGACTAATTCGTATTTTTAGCTCTTCCACTAAAGATAAAAATTCAATCTATACCCCACTTGATCCATTCTTAAGCCTGAATACTAAGGTATTAAAATAGGCTGCAAGGTCATATTATAGAATTATATTTTAAATATATTCTATATATATATATTAGTAAATTACCTTAAGAATTTCAGATCTATTATAAACTTTTCCATCTATCAAGGTGAAGAGGGAATTATATGAAGGAATTTGGAACCTCATACTAATGAATTTTTGCCATGAAATGTAAATCCATTTACGAACAAATCCTTTTTAATTATCAGAGTAAAACCTATTATTAAATTTCTATCTATTCAGTACTATAGGACAGTAATAAAAACATTAGCCCAAAGTATTACTTTTTAGATCGACATAGTTTTAAATTAAGTTTATTATTTTGATAATAAGTCTATTAGAGTATTTTTTCTTTAGATTAAAACAGGAAACTTAACCTAAGAAGTAAGAACAAATATAGCACGTACCTGGGAATTTGGTCCAAGTTCTATAAATGGACTTTTAACATGTTTAAAGCATCCCTAATATTGCATTAATTCAAGAAGTTTATAAAATACTAGAACATTTTTTCCTATTTAAATCTGAATTGTAAACCTTTAATTATACCTAAATCTACTTTCAGTAGAAATAAATTAATTAATAATGAACTAACGATAGCTATAATCACCTAATAATATTTATTAGGTATATATCTTAATAAAGCATACAACAAGGTTAAAAAACATCTTCTGTGCACTATAGCAGCACGGTGTTGCCTAGTGATTAAGCAATAGATGTTACACATATCTCCTAACCATTTGGCATAAAGAATATACAAACAATACTTAAACCAAAAATAAAGGAATTTGAATATAGGAATAAACTTTAAATAAGTGTAAGGAGCGGTAAAGGATATTCTATCATAGTACCACGTACGCCCTAAAGGTTACAAGATGCAGCGGAGTCCGTGTCCAGCTAATTAAATCATTATGTACTAGTGCTGGCATACAATAACAAAGGTAATACAAAGGTGTGAGTCGAATGGAATCTGTATTAAGTATTGCGGTTATTTACTGAGAAACCTCCCAGGATGACAATCTATGGGATATTAATTTTGAAATTTTACTTTATATCTTAATTCAGAGATTATAATTTGTAGAACTATGCTTTAAAATTTATCAAGCCGCCTTTAGTGTTGAACAAGCCGCTTACCCTGCTTTCGCAGAGCAGCACTTTCAAATTTTACGGGGTGATCGTGTTAAGTTTATTTGTTGGAAACTCAACTTAATTAGCGTTGACTTCCTTAATCTATTTACTTGATGCATGGGGCAGTAAAATACCAATTAAAGTTCCGCTACAAATAATTTTAATCTAAGGGAGGGGTATTATTTTAAATGTCTTTTGTAATTGTTCCCACTTTTGCCTCTAAAAATAATATATTTTTAACAGGCCTGTATTTACCAGTTTGAGATATTTTAATTTGTCATAACGATGCTATTCTTGTAGGATTTTTATTAATCATTTAGTAGTATTTGAATGTACTTTAAACCCGTATCAAAGAGTAACATCTTAAAAAAGAAAAAGAAATCTATAACAGTTTGTATAGGGACTTCGAACTAACAAACTAAAAATTGACTAGTAGTTTATGAGTAGGTACTAGTTTTTCTACTAGTATTATAAATAACTAACTTTTAAATTCTTCAATTAAAATTATTATGCATTCTTTGTTTAATGCAAACAGGGCATCATTAATTAACTTTAGCGAATGATGAACTTCCGAGCATGTAAATCCTATTAATCAGAATAATTGAACAATGTAACCAATGTGTAAACATCTCACTTATAAAGGGAAGTTTAAAAACATCATCTTTACTATTATCTTTTTAGAATGGTACTTCAGATATGTTTTGAATATATTTTTCAATAATATGCACTACTTACATTAAATTGATTTACTCGTAGTTCTCGGTTAAGAAGGAATACTAATCATTATGAATTAGTAGGGAAAAATAATACTTCTTGATAATTCAGTTCTATTTTTACTAAGTCTTTACAATTGTTGGGCTTTTATTCAAAGCCTTATATTATATTTAATACTACTCCTAGGTTTGGAAACAGAACTGATATACTCTTAAAAGTAGCAAAATTCATCTAAATGCGTAAAGAAATAGTTAAATTTTATTTTTGTTTCATCCTTTAGTTTGCTCTTAGCTATTTTGTATATCACATTACCATTCTATTATAGCCTCTAAAAAGCCTTATAAAAAGCCGAAGGCAGGTTAATTGAAATCTTTTTTTACAAAGTTTACTTTCCTTTTTTAAAGCGTTTTATGTACAATCAGCCTATTTGTAGGCAATACGATAATAAATTATACTAAAGCAAAATAAGCTGGCCAAATTTACTAAAGCTGGTATTTTCGTTTTGACCA
>JACYFI010000301.1:0-13343 GCA_020975735.1 Ophiocordyceps xuefengensis
TAGCGTTACAAAAATGTAATAGAAAAAGGGAAGGAATTGTAATTTACGGTTGTTATTACAGGACCAAGTCTCGCAGATGGCTAATAAAAACTAATATTTTAAAAGAGTATGTTGCAACCTTACACAAGCTAATTATAATGTTTTCTTTTTTTTTGTTAGGGTCTCATAGTAACCACTTAATTTATCAGTTTTATAGGGTTAGCGTGCGCCTTAACCATATGGGGGCTGGATTTATCTTTATGTGAATAATGGGAATTTAGTATACTTATTTATGCTAGCTGTTTTTCAATCGTATGAAGCTTACCTAATGGTATATATTAGCGGAATTGGACGTTGCTAATAAGGTTAAAATATCTTTTCTTAGGTGTTCTTTAAGAAAGTACAGCCCAATTAATCTAGCTTATGAATTAGTTTTAAGTTTCAATATTATTAATCATAATTATATTGAATAACAAATAGTTTAATTTTAAATATAACGTACAGTTTCAAAAAAATTGTAGATTAGCTTTACCCTTTTGATCTATCGCATACTATAAAATTCTTTATGGGTTCGTAGCAGATAACTAACAGAGCTCCCCCCTTCGATTTAGATGAGGCTTTAATTTAGATTTGGTCTCGCTAATAAAGAGGATCCACGAAATTTGCGGAATGTCTTTATTAAAAAAATCAGCAGTGAAAAGTAACTTTAAACAGTTAAATATATCGAACCATAGGTGATCGGGTTAAATTTTATAATTATTAAACAACAGTAAGTCCAAATTCTTATAGTGACGAAGTATAAAGATTAATACGTAATCTTCAAGATCTAGCTTCAAGCCCCTAAGTTCTTTATATAACAGAGGCCGCGACGTGGCTATAAGACAATAAATATTGTTTGTATTCGCGCCATCTACCTAGTTTTTTTTATCCTTGACGTGCTGACGAGTAGGGCATAGCAAAAGAAATACAGCCATAAAATAATTACACCTATTACATAAAGAGGGTGTTTAATCATTTAAATAGAGCCATTTGAGCCTTTTAATAAGTACCCGAGACACTATAGTCTGATTAGCATTGGTAATATTAAGAAATTTTTATGAACTTTTGAAATAGGTTTCATATAACATAAACAGTTAAAAGCAAAGGAGGTATTTATTCAATACACTATTAAAATGAGTAAACAATAATCATCAGTAGTGGCCAAAATGATTTTTATGCTTAATTGACATTTAATATGATAAATTTTATATAGAGAAATTAATTGCGATTTTTTTTCCTCTAAGCCATAGCATGGTTGCGAGGGAAAACAGCACAATAAGTATACTTACGCTTAAGCATTGTAATATTCTAAGGTTAGGTGTTAGGAGGCCCGCATAGCTCTAAATCTAAATTATTTAATTTATAAAAAATATATTAAATTTAAACACTATTAAAGTAGAATATATTCGATTTTTTCTATTATCTTAAGCTATTGTGATAAATAACTCTCATTATTAACGGTGAAATTGGTTAAATGTAGAGTTTTTTAAACCTTTTACTTGGGTCTGGGATGACTCATTATCATCTTATAGCATTATGAATAACATCCCTCTCTAAAACCTTGTCCTACTAATATTAAAACCCAGTGATTTTTAACAGGTCTAGGAATTTTTCTACGGGACTAAAAAAGATTTATAAATCGAACAAGGTCCGAGTTTAAAGGGTACAGGAGGTATTTAATTATTTGTTAATACCTGTTGAACACGAAAACAGACGTATTATTGACAGTACGAAAAACTTTTATATTAGACTTTAAGAGCCACTAAAGAATAAAAATAATAAATGGCTTAATGCTGCGTTAGCAGTCACGCCGCACGGCACAAAAAGCTTTATAAGATGTTTAGATATGTTTAAGTTATATTTACAAAGTTTTACAATAGCAAGGAAAAAGATTCAGCACAAATATTTAACTGGCTGAAAACCTAGTTATATATCTCAATTGAAATTTAGATACTACTTTAAATTTTAAACTGCTATGGCTCACAATAATTAGGGTTTATGTAAACAACATACTTAATATACTTAAATACAAGATACTAAACCCGGTGAAGTTAAAGTCCTATAGCAGAATAGGCTGCCGATAATGAGCGCCAAAGGCAAGATGGATAACAGCGCAATAGAATAATACCCATCTTAAGGGTGTAATAATTGATATAACACCTAGATGGCTACTTAATTATAAATTTCAAAAACAATGTTGATTTAGCTAAAAACCATTAAAATAATCTCAGGGTTACAAGTAGATGCGCGCAAGCCTCTGTAAATAACTGAAGCTTATTATAACAAGGACTTGTACCTAATTTTAAACCTGATTTGTGGGCTAATGTAGCATGCCCACTGCTTTCGTTAAACACAAATTCGTTTGCACATATTAAAAGAAAACAAAAAAATAAGAATCACCGACCACGGAATCTGAATAGTTAGCCGGATTTATGACCGAACCGCGTCTGTTTATATCATTTTCTTTTTTAAGCGAAATACGCCTAGTTAATCGTATTATAAGTTTTGTATATTTATAAGTATTTTATTCTTTAGGGTGGTTATTTAATACAAAATCGATTTTTATTATTTATATTTGATCTTAAGTTTTATACTGCAATGGTTAGTTTGAATATAGGATTAAACTACACCTATCAGGAAATATTTTAAAACAAGATACAATTTATTTGACTCGTCTAATTGTAGAAGGAGTTTAATGTCTAGTTTAACTTTAGGTATAATAAAAGCTTCACATATCGTGTTGTGGTAGTATTTAGCGGGCCCCTTTTTCCTGAATTAATCGCACCATTGTTCCTTCTGTTGAACTGTCTTACCGCCTATATATATTGCATTTAATATTATTCAATACCCTTCTTTAATTATATATGTATTGGGGGTATTATTTTATAAAATTAAATTTTATTTATAAGGATTAATAGAACTATAATAGAGTAGATCGCAAAGTTATGGCAGTATATGAATGACATTAAAAATATTAGATATTGAGTGGCTAATTGCTATAAAGGCTGGCTCATTTGGGTTATGCTTCAAGCATAGCAAAATTAGAACCGCCGCTAGCTGCCCACGTTTATAAAAGATTAACACTAAAAAATAATACCTAGTGGTAAAGAATAACCACATATATTTTAAGATAATTATTAGGGTTTGGGTGGTTCCTTCTGTCTTAATAAAAATAAAGCGATCCCTTTATTTACCCAGAAGGCACAGGACGGACTCCCTGTTGCGTGACTTTAACACGAAGCTAACTTATAAAGGGGTTGAGCAGTATGTGCTTTTCTGCCTTTTACTTTTTCTATGCGTTTGCCAAGGGGCTTAGCTAGAAAATGATTTTTTCGGACTTAAATCTTGAGCCTTGCTTTATTCTGGCGGCAGCCGCCGCTTGGTGCTGCTCGCAGCCTGAATACAAGACCAAAGAAGAATCAGATCGCAAGATTTCACTGAAATACAATGTCAAATTGGTCTAGGCTTTAGCAGTTGGAAGGCTAAAGCTCAAACATCCTAAAGTTCCAAGATAATAATTTTGTGTACTAATGTTATTATCTTTTCTTTTTAAGGGGACTGTTATAGGTGCAATTTACATATTAATATAAACTCCCTACTATGGAAAAAAAATTTAAAGGAGGTCTACATGTAGGGCTCCACTACTCAAAATAATAAGGTCCTTATAAACTAGTGTAATAAACCTTCGATTAATATCTTCAATTATTTTATAGTATTTAATAATTAGAACTAATCAATTTCAGGTATATGTACAAAAGAACATTACTAATTGATCAAACTAATTTGATATTTTTCGTTAGGTCTAGATGGTAATTACCGTTACTTTTGTTACTAACTACAATAATTGTCCTGTAGCGTTTATTAATTCAAATTGAGGATCTAATAAAGAAAAATAAAAATTCTTATTTGGTAATAAGCTATTTGTTTAGGAAACGTTATTTTAGGCCGTGTTTATAACACTTAGTACAATCCGTTTATTCTATATATTCGTGAAAGTTTCTTACCTCCTTTATTTATACATAGCAGGTTCTTTTGGGTCTGATAATAAATAAGCGTCCTAATTACTATTTTTAGTTCTTTACTATAATTATGAGCTCTTATTCTTATTATATATCTATATATTAAATAATCTTACATAGGCGGTAGTACATGATTTTTGATACTTTTATTAAATTAAATATTTTAGAATATCAAAACCAAATATTTTTATTTGTAGGGATACTTTTATAAGCGTGGGCTGTAAAAACCACCGGTTTATTGGGTTGAATAATTAGCTACTAAAAGGCACACGGTGAGTACCCCCCTGTGAACGGTAGTACTTGTTTTTAGATCCCGGGATTGTCCTTTAAGTTACTGGTCTATATGGTATTTAATTCAGACTAATTTTACCTATACTTTCCATAAGTTACAATTAGATTTATACTTTTATAATTTAGTTTATAAGGGACATAACGTTCTTAATGCTAGGGTTTTAGTACCTAATAGAACCCTACACATATAAAGCAGTTAATTTCGATATTCTCAGTGGCTATGCTTCCAGTATACTTTATGAGTGCTTTTCAGTACAACTATTAAGGTCTAGAAGGTTCTATTATATTAGTATTTACCCACCACGGAGTTTTGATACAAGTTGGTCTTTTTGTTTGCAGCAAGGGGGAGTTTTAACGTGAGAACTGGGACTAGATCTATATACTTCTGACAGAGAGTTAGCTCATTAAGTTTGCTATATGTCCCTTATTGTTTTTTGTCCTTATGTTGGTATTGGTGGTAATACCTTCTAACTTCAATTTCATAGGGAGTTCTTATCTTTAATTCATGGTATTACTGAAAGGATTCCATTAATGGGGATCTTGCTTCGTGCCATCTATGTATTATCAGAAGCCTATCCAATTTAATATGGTTTAATCGTCTAATCTTTCGATGGCTTCTATTTCCTAGGATTACCTAGACATCGTTTATCTGATGTAAAATAAAAAAAACAATTTTGAATATTATTTGGATTTAATTCGTTTTTCAGTAAACTTAGGTATATATCCCGGCTATGAATTTAGACGTATTACATTTATTTCTTTGGTTACTAATAAGCTTTTAATAGTCTATATCTCTCCTTAATTGTAAATATAACATTTATGCATATGTCTAAGTATACGTTATTAAAAATACCTATAAAAAGCGAGAGAAAGAATTCTTTCTTTTGATACACAGGAGTAACACAAAATATTATATTTTTAAAATCAACAATAAAGTTCGAATGCTAAAAAAAAGAATCATAGACAGCCAACTATACCCTAATTCCTTCGCCTCTCTACTAGTTATTTACTACTTATTAGCCATACTCCATTAAATGTCTTTTTTTTAAAATTAGTTTCTGTTCATTGGGACATTGGACAGTTGTGGTAAATCCCCTTTCCTGGTCTTTTCGGTCTTATTTGGTGGCGCGCCTCATATTATCTAAATTTTGGTATAGGTGGATCTAATCCAAAGAACAGGGTGGTTTTAGAAGGTCTGATTCTAAATACCAGATCACAAAGGTGGGGTTTGATATATCATAACCATAATGCACAAAAAACGGTAGTACAAATGAAGTGCTAACAATCATTCTAATTCTCCCCTAAGCAATTTCATCTAAATCTGATTTAATTCCTGGACATTTATTAGACAATTCCAATCCTAACGCAACGAGGTTAATTCCTCTTTCATCTCTACCAACCAAAACCATTGTAACTGTCTTCCAAGTGGACCACAACACCTCTAAGTAGACATGTACCCCAGATGCCCTGTGGTTATAACCCTACCAACCTAGGAAAAACCTCTCTGCTATAATTCATTTTTAACCAAATATTTATCGAATTTATAATAATATACCTGAATGAAACTAGATAATGGATTGTTTAATACTTGCACGCTATTAGAGAAAATAAAAATAGATCAAGAGTTTGTGAATGACGGTGAAGCCTTGGGGGCGCAATGCCTCTGCAATGATGAAGGTTCCGTGCACAATTTATTGTCTTACATAGAAAGTGCTGCCCAATCCTCAATATATACTTTTGCTACTGACCAACAGAGGTGTGACTATGGCCAAGTTACTGAATAAAGTAAAAAGGTACAAGGGTTTTACAGGTTTTAGAAGAAGGTGCTTTCCATGCCCCAGACAACAGGTGTCATTGTTAATTTAATTTAGTTAATTAAAAAAAATCCAGAGCCTCTTCTTGAAAAATCCGAGAAAGCTATACAAGACTCAAAGAAAAGTTCTAATTCATTGTAAGAAGAATAATTAGTCCGGAAAAGCACAATTGTTTGAATTTTTTTAGTGTTTGCTGATTAAGCAATTACTATGGTTTTTCTTTCCGTTTGTTTTTTCTGGCGTTGGCGTTGGTTGGTTGTAACATACATACATGCACCCTCTTTTACGGATATGGCATTCTACTGATTTTTCCTGCCACACTATCCCCCTATTTTAGACTTGCGTAGCTTCCCACCCAAAGCTATCCAGTCTTTACACCATGCCTATTGCTTGCCACTCTGGCCTGCGTATAACTAAAAAGCCAAGGGTGGGGTTACAATTGCCAGGATTACATGGCTCAGAAGCTGCCCCTTGGGAAGGTATTAAACTAGTTATAAACTAAACGGTATTTAAATAACCCTAAAAGGGTTTTGATTATTAGGCATGGCAATTATTGCTTTATAATTTGTTTACATAAAATACAATACCGTATTTATATACACCAAATTTTTTATGAAATATGCCACAATCTTAACACCTTATATTATATGGAATTTGAAAATAGTATTTGCTTTTTGCTGTTAATATGGTATTTAGGTTCCTATACATAAGTTTCTAAATAATACATACCGAAGAAACAGTTCGATTCATTTACTTATCCAACATATGTTTATAATAAATAATCTAATATAAATATCACATTTTCTCTAGTATAAATACTATATAAGTAATTTTGTTATATTAAAAGATGCTGTCATTATTATTTTAAGAGTAGGAATATATATACTACTATGTTTTTCTACATTATTTACAGGAAAAAAAATAAGTCCCTTAGAATAATTTGAAGTAAGAAGGAATATATTAAATTTAGTAAGTTTTTTGGTGGTAACTTACATTTGATCTTTACCAAAATTATAGATTTTCAATTGAAAAATCGGGGCTTTAATAATATTAATCTTTCAGCTAGTTCAACTAACTATAAAAAATTAGTAAGTTAACAATTAGATTAATAGCTCAACGAGATCCTATTACGTTACAATCAACCATAAGTTACAAAATAAATAAAGTGCCTAGGAAATGAGACAAATTTATTCCTTTCAGATATACTGTTATTTGTCATTTATTATTAATAAATAATTTAATTCGGAAAGGTGCCTTAAGTTTTTGCATCCTACTTAGGTCATTTTTTGTTTTAAACCATTTGCCTCTTAGTTATTTACAATAGGAATTAGGCAACAATTAGGGTTTCCAAAAAGCATGGTTTTAAATTTCTGTTTCTTTACTAGTACCCGGCAGGTCTGCCCTTTAGTTCTTTTACCTTTATAGCTTACTATTTGAATTCATCATTGTATTTGCAAGATGTGTTAGTCTCCTTTGGGTTTAAAGATTTAGGACTAACATAGTTAGCAAGAACACCATAGTTATTGGAGTATTTTTAAGGGTTTTGTTTACAATATAATGTCTTCGGTAGGATTTTTTTTTAATTGCAGGTTTTCATTACCATTCTTTTATATTAGCTTTTCCCGGTGGTTCGGATGATCATTTTCGCCTTAAATCCCCAAAGCCTCAAGTTTTCGTATATTGAAAGAGTTCTACATAAAAAACGTACCAGAACCTTAACAATTAATTGATTTGCTAATAAAAAAAATTTAACAAAATTTAATACACTTGTACTATTTTAATACACAGATTTTTATTACTTTTTATAGTTCCGCTAGACGGTATTTTTGATAAAACTAGATGAGCCGATTATGGCAATAAAGACTTTTTTACTCGTTAATGTCCTTAATTTATTATTGGATTTAAGTTGTTCTAAAAAATTTTATTTTGCTCAAAAACATTATATAAATCTTTTATGTTTTATTCTCCGTATGTTTTTCTTAATTTCTAATTTAAGTATTCCTATTTTTTTGAGAAAGCCTAGTATATTTTTAAAAATCTATTATATTCATAATATTAAGCCATCATCTTTATTTACTTCTTTTGCTTTACACTCATTTATTTGTTTAATAGGATTTGGTGTAGTGATTATAAAGTTATTAATAAGCGTAGAATGATGGAATTTTAGTTAGCTTATTTGTTCTTAAAAGTTTATTGTGATAAGCATTTTAAAAAGGTTTTGAAAATTTGATTTTACTATTAGATTATATTACGTATACTAAAGCTCTTTATACAGAACTTTGGGGGCTTTGGATCTAAACTGGCTTGTATTTTAGTTATAGATGTAAGTAGATTTATTCTATTATGATTACATTATTTATTTAGAATAATCATTATTAAAGCGGATGTTAAAAAGGAAGAAGGTTTAAGTTGTTAAATGTGGGATACACATCCTCGAATTAATTTGTAGATTTGGATTATTGTCTTATTAGTGATACCCTACAGGATGACACTAATAATTTAAGTATGAAGAATAAGATGATTTAAGCTTTAAATAAAACGATATCCGTTCCATTCCTAATAAATCCCCGGTTTTTAATGGGGTGGAATGGGAGGTAATAATCCTGATAAGGGGAGTTTGGAAAAATATATACTTAAATCTCGAGGCTATCCAATCTAAAAAGGATGAGTGAGCAATTAAATATTATGGAAAACGTTAGAGAAAAAAGTAAAGCCTGGAATACAAGACGTAGCGATATACCAATATCCAAATAGTTGAATAAAAGATTTTGGGGGCACCAAATTAACTTTACTGAACAAGAAGAAGAATATATAGTTTATCTCTTGAAGTACAAGGGGTACACTCCGTACCTTATTAGCGTATAAATGAGGTTTTAACCAGTAATTTCTGGCCGTACTGAAATCAGCGAGATTTGGTGAAGCGGGATGTTTTAGTTAAAAAAACGGCTACGCATTAAAATGGATCTGTTAAAGCTGTAATGGTAATGGAACTTATAATAAAAAATACAAATTCTTTTAGAGAAGAAAAATAATAAAATAAATACCTTTATACTAATCGTTAGACTTGAATTTTACTAAGATACAGATCATTTAAAAAGTTTTGCTTACTTTTTTTTTTTATGCCGGTTGTAAATTACGCGGAAGCAAGCGTTTGCTAAACTAAGTTCAATATATGTGAAGTGAAGTAAAAAGTAACAGTAAGGAAAATTACTAGCTAAACAATAAAACTCTTACCTTAGAAACGGAATAATAAAAAAAATTTAAAAAATAGTGGTAGAAATTAGTGGAGGCTTGGCATCATAGGTCTATAGCTGTTCTGCGGAGGTGTTTGCCTTGCATATTATGCAAGATCAGGGTAACCAGCTTCTATTTATGTGGCCCTTATGAATTAGTATATTATTGCATAGTCTAGCTCCAGAGGTAAGACGTTAGTATGTGTATAAGAGGAACAAAATGGAGAATTTGTTATTAGTAATTAGTATTTTAAATTGAACACTTATCAATTTCTCACTCTCCTTTATATTCAAAATTCTAGAACTTATGTGATGAATGACCATTCATTTCATAAAAGAAATTTTATGTAACGTGGAAAATACATCAAGAAAATAATTTGGTTGAGGTTTGGTGATGGGCTCTGAATTGAGAATGCGGTCTAAGTGCTATGACCACAATGCTAATCTAAGTTGAGCATTTCTAACCCATAAGTAACTACAATACTCACAGGTTATTAATAAAAAGTGTGTACGGTGATATAAGTATTAATTGCCCGGCGCTTAAAGAGAAGGTATAATCCTTCCTAAATAGTAATAAAGGGGTTACAGTTCCTGCTTTCAGAGGATGACAAATATCTTTCGGGGAATAGGAGGTCGGTTAAAGTTGATGACTTAACTAGCCAACAACTCTACTAAGCCAATCTGATAGTTGATCGGATACCACATTGGGTCTGAAAAAGACCCCAAAATGCAAAATTAGGTACACAGTGGGATGTTTGGTCAATTGGGGCCTAACCGGCGAACCTGCAACCTTGGAGAAGTGGTCAAGTCCTTTTTTTGGTCAGGTCCCTAAAAGATGATCTATCGGATTATATTTAAAAATTGAATAAAGCTTTTTTACAATATTGATATCGGAAGTATGTATACGTTGTGCTTACTAATTACGTGCCAGCAGTCCCCGCGGTAATCGTAAGAGAGACCTACGATTATTATTTAATTGGGGTTTCTAAAGGGTACCTATGACGGTCATATTGCTAATAAATTGTTAGTTATTTTTGACTAGAGTTTTAAATGAGAGGGGGAGTACGTTTAGAGGAAACGTGAAAATTCTTTTAATTACCCAAAGGATCGGTAAAGGCGAACGGGCAACCCTTAGGTAAAACACTGACTTTGAGGGAGCTGAAAGCAAGAAAGAACAAACAAGGCATTTAGATGACCCAAGTGTTTTGCAGTAAATGAATGAATGCTATAGAATTAGATGACAAATTTTAATAATTTTAGTATCGTCAGTAAACAAATTAAATCAAAATATTCCTTGCGTCATAAATGAAAAGTGTAAGCATTTCCACCCTCCAATATGTAGGCACGCAGGAGCCTGAAATCACTAGGCGTTTCTGAACAACCAGTAGTGAAGTATGGTGTTTAATTAATAGATCCCTCGAAAAACTTACCCCACAATTTGAAAATAGATATTAACAGGAAGGTTGCACGGGCTTGTTTTCAGCTTATTGTTTGTGGAAAACCTAATGGTTTTCCATGTAATTTGACGAAAATTTCCCTGGCTTTATTTTTAGTGATGCGTGGCCTAATATAACAAATATTTATAGAGTACAGATTCCTATACGATAAAAGGCAATTAGAATCCCCTGGATATTTAGTGAATAGAAAAAGGGGAACAAAGACAAGGTCCATTCATGGCCTTTATATTGGTGGGCTTAGACGGTTGCCACATATTCCTGCTTCTTTGAGTCTTAAGGTCCTGCAAGTACGCGGGAATTTAAGACCTTATCAAATTGCGGGACCATCTTTAAAGCTTGTCTAACCAAACCCATCCACGAAAAAGGTTTTCGGAGTGTAGCTGAAGTAATTACCATGGTATGGTACAATAAGTCAGAAGTATAGGATTCGAAACAGAAAAAGGTCTCGGGGAATCTAAGTCAATTACCAGGGTTTTAAAATGTCCCGCCAAGCCATAAAACAACTTGGTTAATTGTAAAAGAGCAAACCGGCTAGACGTTAGTTAACTTCCAATTAAAATTTGAGTCATTAAGCGTGGTACTCTAATGGGTTCGAAAGAAATTATAAATCAAAGCCCTTTCTTAAAAAATATATCCTCGTAAATATTAAATCAGCACGAATTATTCAACTATTGCGCGGTAGATCTTAGTTTAGAAAAAATACTTAACATTAAACACCCTGGATTATAAAGGGGTTTTTATTGGATACGCAGAGGGATCTTTTTTCATTTTATGTTGAGAAAAAAGCAGAGTGTTCTACATATTGTTGAAGCTAGATCAAGTATTGGCTTTACAAAGAAGGATTTAGAATATCTTTAAAAGTGTATGTCAAACATTTTTTAAAGGGGAAGAGGTACTATAGAAACATGGTGAAGAGAGTCTCAATATTGTTATCAACATCTATAGATCAAATATCGACTTTGTAAGTTTATTACCCACATTTACGATAACTATCCTTTTATTACGTAAAAAATATGCGTGATAGCCTTTTATTTCTAAGGAAAGGCCGTGTTCTAATCAGAAATAAAGTAACATTTAACATAGAAGGATTGCACTGAAATATTGTATCATAAAGCTTCTATAATAAAGTTTATTCCTGATGATTTAAAGAGGCTTAACCCGAATATAAGTTGTAGTTAATTAGACCCTTAACGTGTCAGACATACCATACCAGACTCACATTGAACTGGCTGCGGTTTAAATCCGGGGGTGAAGGTTGTTTGATAGGTTAAATTTAGCAAATTCCTGCGTCCAATACAGATTTGGAGGTACATTTTAATAATTCCAATTAACTCAAAATAATAAGGGGAATGAAGCTCTTAATGAGTGTTATACTTTGCCTATTTCGGTCGTGGTATCATTAGTGAAGGGATGGTACTAACAATTTATTGGATTTTGTAAGAAAATTTTTTCTTAATTAACCATTATGATTTAAATTAATACCATTTTATTTAATAAACATAAGTAGTAAGGGTGTAAAAATACAAGGATACCTTAGATTGATGTAAAGCAGCTAAATAGTTTAAAGTTAAAAGGTCAATTTATCTCCTTCAAGTGGTTAGGGAAGACACTTTAAAAAATGAATAAAAAGCTGCGATTGGAAATCGTAATAAAGGCGTCATTATAAGTAGTTGCTTGAAATAAATCAATATGTAATATTATAATCATGATAGAATTTGGATAGCTCATAGAGACAAAGAGATGAAAAACTTAAATTTAGCTAATTCCAAAAAAACATAGGAGTTAAATTTATTAAAGGGATTGGTATCTGAAATTTGAACTACCATAGATAAGTAAATTACTAGTATCGTGAAATACCCATGTACTGTGATGAAGCCTTCGCATTGGTAACTAAACCACTAGTAGTCACATGCTAAAGGCCTATGCAACATAAGTTTGATTTCTTAGAATTTAGTATAAAAAAACATCAGGTTTGTGTAGATATTTGTATCTATGAACAGGCACCCAAAGCTGTTTTTATTGGGATTCTTGTATGCGCGGTTTATTAGATTGTTAAAGTCGAATACGGGTCGTGTAGTGGAAAGTTTGGCACGGGATTAATGTACAAAACTATGATTAGTTTTTTCTATAAAGGCGGGGGTTCCTTTATCGGGTAGTAAAGGGTTTGAGCCTGTAATCGATAGCTATGACTTTTTAAAGAGTGTCGAAATCTTTGTTCACTACAACTTGGCATAATGATACTAGAATTGTAATCTTAACCTGGGTAAAAGGGTTATCTGAGTCACCCCATATGAGGTATGCTTCGAACTCTCGATCAATTCGAATAAATAATAAATAATATGAAAGGATAGTTTGGTCAGGAATAATCCTAAAAGTACCAATAAGGTTTTCTAGGCGTAGTTCCCTTAATGACTCCTGATTCTGCACCCTTTGTTTTAAGTACTAATTAATAGCTTAGTGGAGGGTCCCAACGTTCTAAAAATCTCAAGACCTCAGACCTTGCGAAATTCC
>JACYFI010000302.1:0-12445 GCA_020975735.1 Ophiocordyceps xuefengensis
TAAAATTCAATAATGATGTGGGTAATAAATAACTTTATCAAGGACGTAGATTCTCTAAGTGGTGTAAGTTAATAATTACGAGGCTCAGGGGCGTTATAGAAGGTGTTGGGACCCTTGAGACAGGTTAGATGGTGGTGGTTTGATTACGAGCATGGAAAGAGGGATTCCCTTAGGGTTGCGCTCAAGGGGGATAGGGGAAAATTGGTGTTAAATGTTGAGGGGTATTAATAGATGTAGATGATTACCTGCTTGAGGTGTATAAGGTGATTGTGCATTCAAATTGTCTACCTGTTTTGTGCAGAATTGGTATGTGATTATATTAAACCCCAACTTGGGTCTCCGAATTTTATAAATCAGCCTTCAAAACACGCTGTTGCTTGAATTATTCCTCATACAAAAATTTAGAAATGAGGGCACCCCCGACCAAAATAGCCGAAACACCGAAAAGGGTTTATTCACCAACATTGTCAATGGTCTCATTGGACATAAACTAAGATATTTAATAAAAAAATTATAGGTAGGGCTTAATTAAGTAGGGAAAAAATAGAAGCGAAGAATAATGGGTATAGTTGCCTGTCCACAAGTTTAATTCTTTTTTTAGCATGTTAAACATTAGTTTTTGATTTAAAGTATTATATGTTTGTGGTTGTCTTCCTGTGTTTATCACAAGGAAAAGAATAATATTCCTCTTATTAAAAGTATTTATTAAAACGGATCCTTGAATATCTAAAATGTTTAATATTTTACATTTGAGAGGGATTTAAGGACATATAAAGCATACAATTTAGTAACACAGAATAATGTAATACCGTCTAAATCTCATACCAGGATTATATACTAATATTACGCGAAAAGAACTAAATTCCCAAAATAATATTCTAGACTACTGTTTATTATTTAACCATAGAAACGGTTGTTCTAGGAAATTGATAAATGGAACACCGGAAAGATATACGAATTAAACACATTAATGTTCGAATAGGTGTGGTATAATCAAATGAATCCTTAACAGCCAAGAATCCCATTAATGGTAATCTTTGATATACCTGATAAGGACAAGATACTCCTCTATGAATTGAAAGTTAAGAGGTGACCACAATTACTAACATAAATTAAAAACCCAGAAAAGGCCAAATATAGGCATTAAATTGAGCTAAACCTCTGAGAATGGTATATAGTCTAGTCCCCAGTTTCTAGTTCGTCTAAACTCCCCCCTGCCAAAAATAAGGGAGCCCACTGAAGGACAAATTCGTGGTTGCAATCTAATATACAGAATCCTTCTATGACCCCTTGATAGTGTTCACCGTAAAAGCACTCAATTAAGTATCTGAAAGGCATGAGCCACTAAGTTAATATCGCGAATTTAAACTGCTTCTAATATCCCTATGTAGTATCTAATAGTTACTAAAACTAGCGATTAACGAACCAGTTATGGATTCCCCCATTACACTACATTAAAAAGTATAAATTTAATTAACACCTCTAGGGAAGGTATTGGTAAAAAAATTTAGGTCGAAATATACCATATAGACTATATAACTCAAGGGGATCCAAAATCCCGCTAAAACAATACTGCTCCAAGTGAGGTGACTCCCACGTGTCCTCTCCAGTAGTAATTTTTTATCAACCATAACCGGGTTTTTACAGAAGAAAACGCTAAAATATCGCTACAAATTAAAAATATTATTTTTATACTGCCTTAAATTTAATTTTAAACTAAGTACAAACAAAGAATCAGACTACACCATAGTTAGATGGGTATATTAATCTAGATATATTAAGAATACATGAGCCTCACAATGTATTAATAAGAATTAAGAATAGTCAACTTAAATTAGTTTATATCCAGGACCCCCAAATACCCACTAATCTATTAACATATTAAAAGAGTAAGATACTTTCAAACAAAGAATTAGAGATAAATTATATTCTTAATGTCCATAAATACGGCTAATAAATACGTTTCTAACAGATAAGCATTATTTAGCTAATAAGATTTTTTATTTTCTTTATAGAATGCCTCAACTTTGATAATTACGCAGCAGGTATTATATTGTGGTTGTAATACACATTAAAAGTATTACGTTTATACCATTAAGAAACCCTCAATATAAAATTCAAAAATAGTTGGAAATATAACTGTTATGTACCATATCTGAAATTGATTAGTACATGAATTAAAACTATGAAAAAATAATTAAGACATAATCAAGTTTATTTACACTAGTTTATAGAGTACTATTATTTTTGAATAGGTTGGAGCCTCTACGCTTTTAAAATTTTTTTTTTCCATAAGTTAGGGATTTTTTCTAGATATTATAAAAGCGCACTATTACAAGGTCACCAATGTTAAATAACATAAGAAAATAAGCAATTTAGGAAATATAGTCTGATCTTGCGAAACATTAGATTTTGAACTTTAGCGCTACTGGCTAAGGCCTTAGACCAATGGACATTGCATTTCATGGTGAATTCTGCCAATCTGATTTTTCTTGCTTGCTTTCCAGGCTGGCAAGCCAGCCAGCAGCGGCGGTGCTGCACAAAATAGCGGGACCTCAAGATTTATGTGCGAAAAATATTTTTTCAGCTAAGCCTGCAAAGCATAAGAAAAATTATATATGAAGCACTGCCAAACCCTTTAAAGCTAGCCTGCGTATAAGTCACGCCATCTAGGGGAGGCGGGTGCCCTGGTGGCCTTGTGAGGAGTAAGGATTACGCTTTCTTTCTTTATTAAAGACAAGAAGCACAGCACCTAAACTACCCTGAATAATTATCTTAAATATAATGTGATGTTTCTTACTCACTAGTATATTATTTATGTCTAATTTTTTGGCGACGGTGGTGCTAGCTACGGCGGGTCTATTGGCTATTTCTAGCAATAACAAATGACCACCTTATAGAATTAGCAAAGCTCATATATTAATTTTATGTCATTCATATACTCATACTTTTTACGGATATACTTCTATATTATAGATCCTATAATTAAAAAACAAACTTTATACTTTATAAGATATACGCCAAACAGTAGCCTAAATAAAAGATAGGTATTAATACTAAAGTAAAATGCAAATAATATAGCGCAGGAAGGAACACGTTCACAACCAGAAGGACAATCAACTGGCCGAAATCTAATTCTTAAACGAAAAAGTGCCCGGATCCAAATAAATACAATAAACCCAAATATGAGCTGTTTTATTCCTAAGGTTAACCTTAGCAATAACCCTTCTCATTAGAACCAAGCTTAAAAATTGTCTAGTGTTTAAATAATTCTGTAGATGTAGTTATGCTAATATCAAAGCATATAATGCATTGTGAATAAACTAAAATGAATCAAATATTATATTAAAAACGATTTTTGTTATTAAATACCACCTAAGATAAAATCTTTATAAGATATACACATTTACTACAATGACGCACGTAATTGCGGCTAAAAAAGAAGAAAAACGAATATAAGCCAGCGCCGGTTGTTCGGTATAAAGTCCGCTAACTATATTCAGATTCCTCGCTTGGCTTTAGATTCTATAAGTGCTATTTTTTAGTTCTTATATGTGCAAACTGAATTTCTTGTAACAAGCAGTGGCCATAAGTACACTTAGCCGCACTAATTCAGTTTATAATTATCACAATACTGTATATAACTTAAAATTAAAGAAAGCTTGCGCCCATCTAACTGTACCCAGGATTATTTATAACTGTATTAGCTAATTCTAATTTGTCTTTTTTAAAATTTTATAAAATAAAGGTGCTCTAGGTTTATATATTACACACTACAAAGATTTATCCTTTGCCTTTACTACATCTTACCCGTTGGCGTCATATCGGCGCCTTTTTGCTTAAGTATGTATTTTAACTAACAGGGTTTTACTAAATCCTATAATTTAGTATACGAATTTAGTAGTTTAAAACCTTTAAATTTGTAGGCAAATACGCACTAAAATTTACTAAAAAGGATCATAAACTTTCATTATAGATATATAATAGTTTTCTAGCTCAGTGTATTATTTGTGGCTAATTCTTTTTACCCTGGCATGTTAAACTTACTTGTATATATAACTTAACTTTTTCTAAACCCAACTTTTAAAGAAAAGCTTTTGGTGCGTGGCGTGCACAGTGCGGTGGGACCAGGAAGTCATTTAGGAATCTATTCTTATTTATAAATGGCTCATTGTAAAGTCTTTATATAAAAAGATCTTTTTTCGGTTACTGTCCAATATACTTGTTTACTGTTCCACAGTTTGATCAAACTAATACAATTACTCCTTTTACCCTTGTTAATGACCTGGTGTGATTTTATAGAATTTTTTATCGTAAAAAAAATCTAGACTAAAAATCACTTGAGGTTTAAATTACTAGAGTACAGGTTTGGAGAGGGGATGTATAATTAAATCCTCAAGATGGTAAGTAGTATCTTCCCAGCAGATAAAAGGTAAGACCCTATTTTAAATATTTACACCGTTTTATAAAGAGCAGGTTACTATCACAATATAGTCATTAAAAATAAATAAGAAAATATCTCTGAAAAATATCGAGTTTAGAAAGGTTTAAAACTATATATATTTTTATAAATTAAATAATTGATTTAAGAGTTCTTTGGCCCTCCTACACTAACGTTTAGAATATCCTAAATGCTTAAACTAATTTTTTACATTGATTGTGCTGTTGTTTCCCTAGGCACAAGCTATCTAAGCAGGAAAAAAAACACACAAGGCATATAATTTTCTTATAATTAAATTATCATTTAAAGTTCATTAGATAAAAGATCTTTTTCACCTACCTATGTGTTGGTTACCGGATTTATAGTATTAATAACAATAACTTCCTGTGCCTCTTTGATATTATTTTATATGAAGCTTATACCCTAAGTGTCCATAAATCAATTTTTTTAATAGAATTACAAATAGCAAACTAAGCTTAATGTCCGGGTATTATTTGAAGGCTCAATTGGGTGCTGATTAGAATGAAAAAAACCCTCTTAGTATAAGGTGTTTTTTTCATGTTGTACTTTTTTTTTGCGCTCTTTCGTCGTGCACGCAAAGAAAAAAAAGATTAGTAGTATCGCGAAGTACAAAATATTTCTATTAGCTTTATTAGCCTCCCACGGCTCGTTTATAATATAAATAGGCCCTTGTTAGTAGATATATTACATTCCGTATTAATCTCATACTCTTCATATAAACGTCTCGGACTATAACTTTGTTTATATTATAAATTAAACGGTCAGCACTATAGTCTCGTGAAAATTTAACTTTAAAGGTACTTCCCTGGCTCGATTAATTCTTAATAAAGACATTTCCAGCAATTGTGATTCTCTTTATGAAGACAGAATCAAGAATAGCACCTCAGCTAAATCGAAGGGAGCCTCTTGTTTGTGTTACTCGCTCCAGAAAACCAAATAAAGAAATAATTATTAGATACAAAAATAAAAGGGTAAAGCTACCTCACTATTTATTTTCTTGAAACTGTAACGTTAAATATGCTTTTAAAAATTTAAACTAGTTTGTTTATCAATATTTATGATGTTAGAAATACCGACTTTTAAAAACTATTCCAAGCTATTTAAGTTGGGCTGTCTTCTTAAAGACCGCTAAGAAAGCATATTTAACTATTAGCACTTGCCACTCCCGCTAAAATAATATACATAGGTGCTAAAGATGAAACAGCCTTAGCATCAATATGGGTATACCTAGATTCCCATACTCACCTAAAGATAATCTCAGCCCCATTATGGTATAACGTGTAACCAATAAAGCGAATTATAATGGTTAACTCTGGACCTAAATATAATAAAATTAAAATTGTTTGTGCTGAGGTGCAACAATACGTCCTTTTGTAAATTAAATTTAAAGGCATCTGCGAATCGCCTGTGAATAAATCGTTAATACGAAGTTCTTCCTTTTTTTATCAATTTTTATCTTACGAGCTACTACCGGTGCCCAGGCGACAACACAGGAAAGTTCTAGGGGAGGCTTTCTCCCTTAAATAATTAGCAAATTAATACCGAACACATCTCATTTTTAACAGTAATAAAATTTTATACCCCCCTGTGACTTTTTCAATAGTAGGTCTGCTAATTCTTAAGCCTTAAAAAAAACAGGGATGGCTTAAGCACACCTACGCCCTCTTAACACCCACACCATTTATCGATGAAACCTAGCTACCTAACTAGGCACTTTGGCTGCGGATTGCTTAGTTTTCCCTTTCGTGCACTTATTGATTTTTCTTTACCCCTCGGTCATTGACCTGAGCCATGTATTCGTTACCTTTGATACATTTAGTTAAATAAGTTAAGGGGTCTCCGCAATTCGATGATGTTTTAGCCAAAGGTTCAACTTCTGCTACGGGGCGCGAGGGTAAAGTATCTTGACACCTTACACCAAATTTTTTATATACGGTGCTGAAAAAAATCCATTCAATCCTTTATACTCTTCTTTATAGGGTAAATTGCGTGCCCCTAAATATTTACTAATTATTTTTATAGTATTATTTATAAATTTCTTTTAGGTGTGCTGCTATTAAGTCAATAATTGGTTATTTATTAGGCGGTAGTAAATATTAATTTAATAATACTAACTTTTTTATATAAACAATTATATTTAACCTGCTGTCTGCTTCGACGCATTATTTAAAAATGGCTTTTCATTTTTCCTTTAGCGCAGCGCAAGCTACGTTTGGTAGTAAATTAATGGCAAAATATTAATACTAAATTTTTCACCTTTATAATTAGCTAGCCTAAATCTCAAAGTTATTTTAAATATTAGATCAGATATTTCCTACGTTAAAATTTTAGCTCAACTTTGGTACTGTCTACTAAGTAAATGGATCTGAAAGTAATTAAAGTTGTCAAGCATTAAAACCATTACTATCAAATATATAAGAATTTTCTTTAATGAATATATTTCCTTAATTTTTCTATTTAAGAAGTCTAATTCATAAACTAAATAATATAATTACCCTTAATATCTCCTTTTCATTTCATTTTATATCGTTAGGTGATTAGTTATAATCTGTTGTTTATTCAAGAAAATTTGCTATTGTTACCTTTAGATTGTGTATATAATTTTTTAACATAGTCCTATCATCTGTATCTTTTATATATCATACCTTTGTTAGCTAATAGTACGATCTAAATTCTAACGCCTAGCATCGCTTTACTAGGATTTTCTAAAGATTATAGAGATTCTAATACTTCATTAGTAAAACAAGTATTGTATATTAAGAGTCGCAAGGGCTCACTGTATTTTATTAATAGCATTTAAAGTTTCGCTCTAGCTACACCTAAGTAAAACAGATTAGATAACTCATTATATACTGATTGGTCTTGCAAGTTAGTACTAGTCTGTCCATTAACATATTCGCGAGATAAATAATTAAATACCTTACGAGGGCACTGTAACAAAATTTTGATTCTAGTATGTCTAAGGGTTTACCGTATTTCATACAAATAATGCATAAAATTTTTTTGAATATTCTAATTGCATAGCATTATTTTAAATATTAGATTGAATAGGGTACGCATTCTTTGCTGACAAAGCGTAGAAATTTAATCTTTTCTGTCTGGCATATATAAAGATTGCAATTTCTTACACTGAAAATTCGAATTTATCTCACCTGATTAGTTTGTTACTTGCTTTTTTTTTGTAAAAAAAAATCTAAACACCATGAAATCTATTCGTTCCAATTAACATTAAGAGGCTTTTAAATTCGAGGTCCTGAGCACCCCGAAGGGGCCTGGAAATCTTTAGCTTCAAAAATCTTTTCCTTTGCTTCTGATTCCCAACAAAAATATAGGCGTTATTTTTTTTTAAAGTCAACATATATCTATAAACCATTTTTTACCTCCCCCCGTTTTAATACCACTTAAAATTATGATTTAAGATGCAGTTAAAATAAAGAAAATCTTTACATACAAATTTATTATCATTTTATTTAAAAAGGATAGCTTGCGCACAAAGTGGGGCTTTTTTATTGTAAAAGCTTAATAGCCTTTATTATAAAACTAGAGCTTTGGATAACAATATTAAAAAAAGTCTACATTATATTTGGACTTCTAGGCTAGGAAACTAATCTCTTTTGGCATTACAAGGCATAGATTTGCTTTTACTACCAGTTACATATGCATATCCAGTTTAAAGGCTGCAAGATTTAACACTAAAATTTGATCAATAATGAATATGTTGGAGGTAAAACATTCCATTTTTGATGTGGTCGTGGGCAAAGTAATATTTTTTTATTTAAAAGTTAATAATACATCGACTATAAGAAAATTAAAATAGTAGGGCCACTTCCTGGTGAGGGCTCCGTCAAAAAAAATTATAGACTCTCTGCATTTCCTATTGATACATAGTAGCATAAAACAGTATAAAGAAGTAAATGTTGTAGCTAAACTTATACTTAGGTGTGGACTATCATTAAACTTTAGGATAATTTAGAGCGGCTAGGTTGGGGCATACTTCGTGTCTTGAATAGGGTATGCTGCAAGCCCGCAAAAAATAGCCAATAATATATTAAAATAATAATCTATTTATAAGTTAGTAGCCAGCGCTTCTTCCAATAACAAATACCAGGGATACCGGCCAAGGCTAGCGCTATAGCAAGGCAGTTATCCTTAGCTTTGGTCAACTACACAGGGCCGTAGCCCCTATCTCCAAGAAATCGACAAACCGAAGATCGAGAGTTATTTAATAACTCTGCCTTTAGCTAATGAGATAAAAATTTCTATTCTAACAAGGCAATAGCTAACCTGCTATTCATATCAGAGCAGATTGTATAAAATTCATACTTTAAGTAAAGCTTGTAACTTGCGTATTTTTTTTTTCAATAGAACAGGACGATTAAAACAAGCCTAAGTCTATTTTATTTTACCATTGTGTAAAGTGCTAAACATACATAATGCTGAGGGTATCTTAGGGTGGGCTGTAATCCTCTCAATTTAACTCTGTTAACTCTCTTAAATGGTTAGCTTGTAGTATACTGTATAGGAACCCTGGGTAGATCAAGGTTTATACTAGCTACTTGTTACCCTTCGGACACCAATTGTTTGCTAAAAATGGATGAAATAATTCAAAGAGCCGGGCCACTACCTTTACAAATTTAGTATCTACACTACTAATTAATTTCTCCGAAAATGAATCAGATGTCTCTATTTCTTCCTTAGGGATAACCTTGACAGCATTTTTCATATCCTATTTCTAAATCAACCGATCCTGCATGTGTTCACTGCAGAGATAGCCAACAGGGAGTAACCCTTTGCCTTTGTTAAAATTTAGAATAAAGATTTTATCTTATATAGTTTATTCTTATTATATAATTTTTTAATAGTATGCGTCTAAATGTTAAAAATCTTTTCACAATAGATACTACACTTCCCTTAGCACTTCTAAATAAAACTGCCTATCACATTTGAAAACTAACCCCTTTTCTCTCAATTTTAGCTCAAGATTTAACCAGACCTTAGTTTTACTGTATCCTAGGATTATTCAAAACCTATTTTTCTTTCTTATTCATATGTGCAAATTCGATTCCTTTAATTTTTCCTTATTAAAAAGATGGGGATTAAAGCCTTAAGGTTTCTGAGAATTTTTATTTTCTCTAAATTTCAGGACTTTGGTGCGAAAAAATTTTTTTATTCTTTGCTACCCGCAGCTATTTCATAGATAAAACTCAGGAAAAATAAAGGGTACTAAGGGTTCTTATCTAGGTATTATACAGAAAAAGGTTTTACTTTACTGAATTCACGATTATAAGTCTTTTTAGACTCTTTTATGTTCTTTAAAATCCCCACTACTAGATGCCTTGCGCCAGGGGGTTTTAAATTTATTAACGGTTTATATACATTAATATATTTGTTCCCTATTTTACAGATAATATTTTTGCTTTATAGTGGTGGTACCCTCTTTTTACCATAAGCATCTTAAAATAATTGAGCTTGCTGGTCTACAGACCAAGAAAATGATAGCTTGCGGCCTCCATACCTTTCTAAATAAATTGATATATACTATTTATCGGCTAAACAAAAGGAAGTTAAATTTGTGGGCTATTTACGCTAAATTCAAATACCGTTTACCCTACCGTCTTACGTTAAACGCTATTATTCAATAAGAATATTACCACCCTTAATTTTTATATCCGAAGCTGCGCTCATAAAGTTTCTCTATAAAAAGATTGTAAATAGAGGATGGTTTTCAAACAATACTAAGTCCAATTAGTACTTGAACATAAATCGTCTTATCAAAGTTTTAACGTTAAATTAAATTGTATTATTATTTACTGTTTTTATTGATATTTTTTAGCTAAGCTCTTACTAAGGGCCATAGGAAAAATTAAAGCTAAAAACAATCGTCACCATATTTTGTTTGATCTTTGTTCCGGAAGTAATAGTTATTTAGTTGTAGTAAATGGGGTGCAAGGCCAGGTAATTTTGTTACAATATTTTTTTGTGCGCAAGTATCCACTCTTTTGAGCAGCACTAAACGGTCATATTATAATATTTAAAGTAAACAAGATAAATAGGGGAATGAAAGAACATAGAATGATTAACATTCCCTTATGTCTATTTAGACTATTTCCTTTAACTTTTAAGTTACAACACGTATAGCTCTCTGATGGACCCTACTTAAAAAAGTATGACGAAAGTGCCCGCATAAATTTTATGTAGTTTCCTACTAAGTTTTTGTCTATTATACATTCCTTTTAATTTATAATATATGGGTTTTAAGGGGATATAGTGATTGTTTAAAAGTTCAATATCACTATGAAAAAAGCCTTATCTGTTGCCCTAATAGTGTTTGAGGGAAAAATTAAGTATTAATCCCTATTAAATAAAAGTCAAAATTTGGTCTTAGCTAAAGATAAGATTTTAGATTTAGGCACCTAACATTTTAGGATTCAAAGAAATATACCCCCTGCAAAGCATTTTTGCAGAATACGCCCACATTACTAAAACGTAGGGAAACATCAAAGATATATTCTAATGTACCGTTTTTAGCAATTATTATGCATTCAAAATTAATCTTTTGAGTGGCGCTATCCAATTGCTTTAGGTAAACACATAAGCACCCCCCTAAAGGTGCTCAATATGAGGGATATGGCTATGCCAGGCTTCTATAATTTTCTACAAGTTCTGTATACCTCCCATGTGTATGTTTCTAATGTTAAGAGAGGAGAACCAGTCACCGTTAAATTGTAGATCTTGTCTCTTTAATACTTTTTTTTGCCCTTATTCTCGTATTATGAATTTTAATTTATGATTTCCAGGGTGTTATTAATATAATGTTCTCTCCTAAGATTTTATTCTACCATTTTATTCTAGGCATGTGGTAGTGTATGGTTTACACCTACCCAACAGTCAGAATTAAAAGTTATTTATTAACTTGAGTTATATAACTATTAGTAACATAAACAAGTAATTTAGATTAAACTCGTAGCACAAAGGACTTCTCGAACATTCTTTTGAAATATGAATTAAGTGTTTTGCACTGGACCTTTAAATGGAAAAAATTAGTAAGGTATCATGCTGAGAATAAATAATTAGCAACACTTATCTTTTTAAACCAGGAATTACAGGACCTTTCCAAGGTTCAACCCTGTACACGGGTGTCCGGTACCCTATTTCAACTAGTCTTTCTTTCCCTTCTGCGGCAAAAATACTTTAAAAAGAGTAGCCTGTGGGCAAGCAGGAGAGGGGTACCCATGATTCTAAGACTAATTTGTCCTTGAATAAAATATCAACCTGTGAAGTCCACAGGATTGGCGCCAGTTAACACCGACCCCTTCTAATAGATTTACCAAAAAACTTTTAAGATATAGGAGGTTCATTATAGGGTGTAGCTTCTATGGAAAAAAATCTTATTTATTCTTAGCTGCAAGACACCGAAAGTAAGCCCCGCCCCTATCTTTTCCTACTCACGCGTTTTCCCCTACCCATATTCTCAGGATACAGGATAACTTACTTATTTTTTTCAGACTTTACGTCTTGTTTTTTGAAGTTTTAATCTTTAATTGATTTAAGATTTACAAAATAAGGACATTTTTATTAACTTCTGTATAATCTTTTCCAAAAGGATATTTAGAATTATCCAGGAAAACATTTTTTTACTTTTTTTTTATCTTATTTTATGCTTTGGTTTAAATCGTTTACTTCCTGGATTCTTCGAAGCCTATGTATTTTCAACTCTACTCCCTTTATGTAATTGATAGCCTTAAAGATAAATCATGTCTTTTTTCTATAATCATATTGTTTGTTTTCACTTTTAATAGTGCTCAGATAGATTTGGTGGGCGTGTGTCTTCATGAACAATAATTTTTAATCATTAGTATTGAAGTTTATAAGGTTGTAATTTAGTGAATTTTTTGTTTTTTCATCTTGAGCTTTTTTTTTTTTATCTCTTTAAAGATCTTGTGTCCCCAAGAATGGAGGGTATCTTATATTTTTGGTTTTTTT
>JACYFI010000303.1:0-11441 GCA_020975735.1 Ophiocordyceps xuefengensis
TATAAAAATTCAATTGATTACTATTAATGTATAAAATTACTTCAGACATTTGGTGAGAAAATGGAATTTCAATCAGAAATCCTTCTATGAAAACTAGACGTTTTCCTCTATATTCAAGTTTTTGCGTGATTTTTCACCTGCGAGACTCTTTAATTGAAAGAATGTCAATAAATAGTGGCATTATTCCCATTATATTAAGATATCAGTAGTATTATATTTATGAAGCTGTGCTTTTTTTTTAAAATATGGTCTAAGCATCTATGTTTATCTTGCTTTCCATGCGAAAACTTGCGACCTTATAATAAGAATTACACATATCTTAAGTATAAATTATTGATGATTTATTTTTCTTGTTAAAGGCGCAGCTTGCTGGACCCTTGGACACGCATCAAGAAAAAACTATGTCAAAAATGAAAAATTTTTACGGGCTTGACTTCGACTCCGTAGCGAGGAGATTCTTTTTAAGATTATAAATGTATGTGCTGGCGCGATTTTTTTCATATCCTCCGCGACAGCAGCCTTAGAGAAGGCCACCGCGCATGGCTACGCCAAGGAATCAGTAAATAATATTATCAGAAAAATAATCCTTTAAAGTTTGTTAGTATTAGGTTGTATTTTATACCTATAATAAAGTATAGTTAGTGATGGTTGCTTTTTTTAATTTTATAATCTTATTCAATTTGTTGATCGCTACGCTATTATATCTGATTATTATTAAACTCATGATTTTATAAAAAATAAGGTCTTCAGAAAATCACTTTAAAAAGATTATTTATCCTTTAAGTATTAGTTTTGGCTATTTTATTTTTATTATTATTAACTATTAATGGTTAGATTCTTTTTTTACACTAATGGAATTATTTTCATCATTTAAGTGTTTGAGAATGCATATGGGTAAATAAAAGGTTTGAATTATGAATTAATAATAAAAGAAGGGTTTTCAAATAAGAAACCCCCTAGAAAAAAACGTAAAAATAAACTCAAGTTAATACCTAACTTTTGACAACAAGATCTTAAAGAGATAAAAAAAAAAGCTTCAGAGAATGAAACAAAAAATTACTAAATACAAATTTGATAAAATTTCAATACTAAATGATTAAAAATTGGTAATGTTCCTTGGCCCTACGGGGCCACCAAAATCTATTAGCCGTAGTAAAAAATGAAAAAACACAATATAATTATTATAGAAAAAAAGACAAAATTTCTTTTAAAAGTCAATATAGATACGTGAGACAGTTTTGAATACAAAAGCTTACAAAGAATCACGGTAAAAAAAATGTTTAAACAAAGTCATAAATAATATGAAAACAGGTAAGAAAAATTTTCCTGATGAATCTAAATATTCTTTGAAAAGATATATAGAAGTAATAAAAAAGTTTAGTCTTTTAATCTTAACAATCAAAAAGAACACTTAAAAAAAACAAGTCCCTTAAGCTCTAAAAAATAAGTAAGTTCTATCCTTTTATCCCGGAGTAATTGGGATAGGGAAACGCGTGAAGAACAAAAATAAGGGTGGCGCTACTTGTGACTATGCAGAAACAAAATATACTTTTTTTTAATAAAACTACACCCTATTAGTGTACCTCCCTAATTTATCTTAAAAAGTTTATGCGGTTAAATATATTAGAGCGAGTTCAGGTGTAACGGGGGGCCCTACTGGAAGTCAAAAGGTTACTACTATATTCAAGGACAAATTGTCTTAGACCGGTGGGTATCTCCTAGCTTGCGCAGGCTACTTATTTTAAAGTTTTGACGGAGGAGATAGAAGATTAGTTGAAAGGGTACCGTACCCTGTAAGGGTTACCTGAAGGTCCTCTAATCCGGGTTTAAAAAGATAAGTGTCTGCTAACATTTAATTCCTTCAGAGATACCTAATTAATAATTTTGCTCCTTTTAAAGGTCAATACAAATCCCTTAAGATTTCACTATTCAAATGAAATTTGGTGTGAGTCTGTCTTTGTGCATAAGGGTTAATCTAAATTACTATGTATGTATACTAAAGTTATATAAATCAGTTTTAATAAATACACTTTTAATTCTGGGCTGTTGGTAGGTGTACAATTACACGCATGCCTAATGAATAAAAAGTAAGAACTAAAATCTAGGGGAAACAATTTTATAATGAAAACCCTGGAATTAATAACAATAAATCCAACTAATACGTAGAAATAAAAGCAATAAAATAGTTATTAAAAAACCAAGATTACAATTTTACCGGTGTGGTTAGCCCTCTTCATCTAGAACATACCGGGGAGTATACAGAGAGTTTGTAGAGAAAATTATAGAAGCCGCAGCCATATTCACTCTTCGGACCCATTTAGGGGGTCGCTTATTTTTGCTACAGCATGGAGAATAGCGCAACTCTCAAAAAAGATTAATTTTGGACGTACATAATATAATTTAACACGGACATTAAATATTATTTGCATTCCACTAGCGTTTAAATAATGGGAGGCCGTATCTTGCAAATGTTTTGGCAGGGGTGTATTTCTGAACTTCCGTAAATGTTTAGGTACAATTATGGATCTTTATCTTAGGCCTTACACACTGAAGTTTTTTCTTTTATTTATAGGTTAATCTTACATTTTTCACTCAACACCTTTTTAGGGTCCACCAGTAGGCTTTTTTTTCATAGGTGTATTGTAATTTTACCAACACTATATGCTAGAAACACCTATTTTTAAAAATTCAGGCAAGTATAAAAGAGACAATTAGACAGAGAACCAACAATAAGTATGGGCACAATCTACTATTTTTTAAGTAGGATCCCGAGACCTATACGGTTTGTAGAACTTAAAAGTTAAAAGAAATTAGTCCTAAATAACACAGTGAATATTTATCATCTTGTTTCTATCACACATTTCATGATTTAAGCTTATAAGATATAATAACATAATGACGTCTGTAAAGGGTGAGTGCTATAAAAGGAAGGTGGATGGCTTGCCGCACCAAAATATTAATTCTAACAAGATATCCTAGGCCTTCACCCATTGTGCTACAAACCTAAAACTATTGCTCCCGGACGAGAGATCTCATTATAATGATGACGGATGATTTCTTTGGATGCTTTATTTTTCTATGCCTGTAAGGGCAAGCTAAAAAATATGCAAAAAAACAGTAAAATTAATAATTATTTAATACTGTTAAAAACTTATAACACCAATTTAATGTTCAGGTACAATGGACCTTAGATAATTTTTAAAACCATCCCTATTTACAATTTTTATAGAGAAACTATTCATGAGCAAGCCTCGATTGACAAATAGGGCTGGGAATTTATCTCTATACATCATAGCGTTAAGCTAACTACGTAAGTAAACGATGTTGATTTAGCTAAATAGGCACACTGAATACTTTTCCTTTTTTTTAGGCAATTAATAGTTATAAATCTAATTCCTATTTGAGATGGAGGCGCCAAGCTCATCATGTTTTTCTTGTTAGAACAGACAACTCATTATTTTATATGGTAGGTAATAGAGGTACCATAAAAAGCATATGTTATGTTACTTAATAACAAACAATATCATTAATTTATAAAACCTTGTTATAAATTTTAAACCCTGGGCAGGATTCTAGTATGGATTTAAGACTACAAAAAGAGTCTAAAAAAACTTAGTAGCCTGATTTCCGTAAAAGTAAACCATTTTCGTAAAATCCTTAAAATTAAGACTTAGTACTTATTTTCTGGTTTTTATGCTATAAATAAGCTGGGCGGGCTAGCCAAGGTAATAAAAAAAATTTTTTGACCTCGAAGTCCTTGCTAAATTTTAGATGAAAATAAAACTAAAGAAAACATGTAGGCCCATTAGTTCCGCATGTTTTATTGAAGGAAAAATCTAAGGAAATTTTATTGCAACGATATGAATAATGAATAGAAAGTTTTGAAATAATCCATGTACAGTAATAAGTAAGATCTGTATAATCTAGCTAAAATTAGGAAAAGGGGTTTATGGTTACCAATCGCTGATAGCCAGTTTATAAGAAGGGTGCATAAAGGGAGGTGGTAGTATCTATTGTAAAAGGAATTTTACATTTCCGGTTATAACTATTAAAAAATATATGATACAGATTAAAAATATATAAGGATTAAATCTTTTTTATCTAAATTGTAAAAAGGGAAAGCTTACCTACCCTTTTCATATCTCTAGCGTGCAAACATGCACGATCGGTTATTTAGAAGTGAAGCTTATAAATGCTACAAGGTATTGCCTTTAGAGGAATAGGGCGACTATCCTGATGCATTCAGGCATGGAATTCTTATTAATAGTGAGAATTTTTAGTTTTGGTGTGCCCTTGATTCTTTTGTTTACATTGTTTACAAACATAGTAGAAGTAAAGTAGCTAGTAGAAATGCCATTTAGATTGAACACCAGGGTTCTTAATACATGATATACTCAAGCAACTTAACAGATGTTACGTAGTTTAGAATGAGGATTAAAACCCGCACCTAAAACCCCGCTCATTTTAAGTTTACCTTACAAGTTAAAATTAAATATAGTACTTAGCATTGTATATCCGTCCTGTTCTATGGAATAAAAATCGCAAGTTAGCAAGCTTTACTTAAAGTTGAATTTTTATCAATCTGCTCTGAATAATGAATAGCATTTAGACATATTGTCTTGTTCAGATAACAGACATTTTTTAGCTCGCCATTACTCAATGCAGAGTATAATGAATTATAATTTAGATCTTAATTCGATTCTGAGATGAGGCCTAGCGCCCCTTGTGCTAGTTGTAGCAAGCCTAAGGAAAACTGGCTCTCTTGCTCATAGCCGCCTAGGCTTGTCGTATCCCTAGTATTGTGTGATTGCGCCAAAGAAAAGGCTGCGCTACCTAATAAATAAATTAGCTAATTATTTTGTAAAATTAATTTTGGCTATTTTTGCGGGGCGCAGCATACCCTATGCACAACAGGAAGTAAATGGGCCAGCCTGCCCTCTAACATTTCTAGAAGCTTTTAGATATGTCCAACTAAGTATAAATATGTGCCTACACATTGTACTTTTCTATACTGGTTTAGTGCTACTATCTAATGCCAATAGAAAATGCAAAGAGCTATAATTTTCTTTTCTTTGATGGAGTCCCCTCACACCAGAATGCGCCCAACCTATTATTTAATTTTTAATTTAGCGAATGTATTATTAACTTTATAATTAAAAAGATACTGCGTCCACCAACCAACAAAAAAATGAATTTAAATCTAAACAAACTATTATTTCAATTATTGAAGAATTAGTGTAGATTCTTGCCACTTTACTGGTAGTACGCATTTGTAACTGTGGCTGAATGAAAAAAAACTATATGGCGCTAGTATGCAAAGAAGATTAGGTTCCTAATCTGTTGGCCGAAATAAATAGACTTTTTTTTAAGTATTTTCGTGATACTCTTAGTTATTATAAAGCCATTTGAACTTTTAATATACAAAAGCCCCCCTTTGTTGCGCAAAGTATCCTGTTTAAAAACTAAATGTAGAAATGTATGTAAAAGGATTTTTTATTCTTAAACTGCTTTAAAACCGTAATTTTAAGGGTTTACGGGGGGGGAGGATAAAAATTGGTATTATCATTATATGTTTACGTTTTAAAAAAATAGTCGTAGATTTTTTGTGCGTGGATCAGAAAGCAAGAAAAAGGATGAGCCAAAATTCCGAGGCCCTCTCCGGGTCCAGAGACCTCCGAGATTCTAATAGCCATACTTAATGTTGAATCTGAACATAGATTTCATGCGGTTTAGATTTTTTCTTTACGAAAAAAAAGTAACAAAAACTATCGGTCTGAGATGAATTCTGGATTCTTTCTGTGTTCGAATTTGATCATATATTGCAGAAAGGAAAGATAAATCTTCCGCTTTGCCGCAAAATACTTACCCCTTAATTCAAATATTATATTAAAAGTAAATTCTAAATGATATTCAAATTTTATGATTAATTTATATGAACATTCTTTAACTTAGACAACTAGAATCAAATTTTGTATACCGTGCCTCTAAAGGTTTTATATTTATTCTCGGCGGAATATGTTTAAAATGGACCAACTAAGTACTTAAGTTGTATGACAAATCAGTTAGTATGTAATGGAAAGTTATCTCTAATTACTTAGGTGTATGCTAAAGAGAAACTTTGAAAATGCTTATTTAAATCAAGAGCCTGCGAGTCCTTATAAAAATTATGTTTTCACTATATAAGATTGTATCTTATGTAACTTTGAGAAAGAGCTAAGTAGCGATGCTAGGGTTCGAAATTAATCGTACTATAGCATAAAGGTATTGAAATTTATAAAATAATTTAAGAATCGATGGGTTACTATAGTAAAAATATATACACAACGTTCTAAAGGTACCATTAGGCTAACAATTCTTAATAACACAGAATTTAGACTAATCACCTAACTAATTGATTAAGGAAGTGTATAAGGGTAGTTAATATATTTTTTAGTATTGAATTAGACTTTAGAAAAATAGAAAATTAATAGAAATATATTCATTAAGAAATTTAATACAGTTCGGAGAGTATAAATTTTATAAATCGCTTCAATTTAGTTATCTTACAAATCGCATTTTACAGTAACAATCAGAATAGTTGCCTAACTATTTAATGTAGATTTACTGATCTAGTATTAAATAAACTATGGGATATTGTGAGCTAGCTTAAAATATAAAAGGGTGGAAAAATTAGTATTAATATTTACCATGAATTTAACGCAAACGGAGCTTGCGTGCCCTAAAAAAACAGGAGAACGATTATTTAATAATGCCTGCGAAGCACAGCAGTTAGATATAATTGTTTATTAAAAAAAGTTAAACTATAATTAATATTACGACTAATAATAATACCCTATTATGCTTATTTAAGAAAGCCCTTAAAGAATTTAAAATAAGTAACGTAAAACGTTAGTAAATATTTAGGGGCACGCATTATACCCTATAAAGAAGGAGTTATTAAAGGATTAGATTTTTTTCCGCACGCCAAATAAAAGTTTTAAGTATAGGGTGTAAAGGAAATTACTTTACCTCGGCCAGTAACAGAGGTGAAACCTTTTGCTAACCATTCATCAAAATGCGAGACCCCCTTAAAGTATCTTTAACTAAATTGTATCAGGTATTACTTATACATGGCCACGGTAAGGACCTCGGAGGGTAAAAGGTGAAAATTCCAAATAGATGCCGGAAAGGGAAATAGGGCCAAATCGAAGCCATGTTAACCCTAGTTAGGTTATGCAGGTTCACGGAAGACTAACTGGTGATTTGGGTGTCTTAAGCGGCCGTATGCTTCGCCATAGCCACCCCTTTTTTATGACCAAGATTTTAGTCAGACCCTACTTGAAAAAGGTACAGGGCTTAAAATTTATACCTGTTAATATGGTAGTGGTAAATTGATAATATCTGCAACTATTTAGAGGAGAAAAGTACCTAATAAACTTTTCCCTGGTGCTTACTGTCGCTGCCCGGGAGTAAGCTCGAATAAATGAAAAAGAGAGAAGATTCGTTTACGGTTTACTTAACTCGGATTCGGCAGATGGCCTTTAAAATTATTTTAAAAAGAGTATGATTGCATCCTACACAAGCTATTTTAATTTTATTTTTTTAGGGTCCAGTAGTACATTAATTATTCGCTTTTTGTCGGTTACGCGTTATACCATATGGGCTGGATTACGTTTAGTGATATGGTATTCGGTAATACTATTTATGCTAGCTGTTTTCATCTTTAGGCTTACCAATGGTATATTCATTTAGCGGATGAAGTGCTAATAGTAATATGCCCTTTCTAGCGGTCTTTAAAGAAGTAGCAGCCCATTAATTAGCTATGACATACTTTTAAGTTCAGGTATTATTAATATAATATTGAAACTAAAATGTTAAATTAAATATTAAACCGGACAGTTTTCGTAAAAAATAAGTTAATTAGCTTTCCTTTACTTTTATTACATAATAATAGTTCTTTCTTTGGTTCGCTGTAGCGAAACTAACGGCTCCCTTCGACTTTAGGCTGAGGCGGCTATTATAGAATTTTGGTCTCATAAAAAGATCACCAAATTGGTGCTGGAATGTCTTTATTAAGCAAAAATGATCACAAGGAAGTTCAACTTTAAAGTTAAACTTTTAAGGACTTAGCTGATGGTTTTAATTATATATTTAATGCAATGTATAGTCTCAGACTTTAATGAGAGTATAAGATTAATTACTGAATTCTAATATACATAACTTAAACAGCCTATTCTTATTATAACGGAAGCCGGAAGGTCCTAATAAGACATAAGAATATATTTTCTGTACTTCGCTCATACTACTATTTTTTTTTTCTTTGGTGCTGAACGAAGTACCCAAAAAAAATACAGCAAATAAAAAACAACCTATACTTAAGAGGTTTTTAATTCAATTTAAAATCAGTCAGCCATTGAGCCTTAAATAATTTTACCCCGACATTAGTCTATTGCATTGGTAATACTTAAAAAAAATTTTTAATGATGAAACTTGTATAGTCATATAAAAATATTTGAAGAGGCAAAGGAGGTATTTTATTTAATACTATAAATGTAAACAACTAACCATAGGGATAGTGAAAATGATTTGACTTAAGTGAGGAACACTTTTTAAATAATAAATTTTATTAAAGAAATTTAATTTGCATTGTTTTTTTCTCGCTTATGCATTAGCTTTGTGCTAGCGGGAAAAACAGCACAATAAATGCCTCATAATTAGCCTAAAGCGATTTTAAGAATATCCTAGGTTAGTGTAGGGAGGCGCAAGCTCTTAAATAATTTTTTATTTATGAAAAATATATATAGATTTTAAACCTACCTAAAGTAGAAATTCTTCGATTTTTTCCCTTTATTTATTTTAAGCTATGTGTGATAAATAACTCCTCTTTTTAACGCGTGAGTAAATTGTAAGATAGGGCTTAAACCTTTTAATGCTCGGATGGTACTTCATTACTGATTCTTGTAGGCAGTATTATCATCCGCCCTCCTAAACCTTGTCCTACTTAATTATGTAAACCCTCAAGTGATTTTAAAGTCTAGATTTTTAGATAAACTTCTATCAACATCACCCAATGATCTATTAAAAAAGGTAAAAGGAGGTATTGTATATTTGATCAAAAATACCTGTGAACAGTAAAAGTATATTTACAGACGGGAAAGAGATTTTTATATAAGACTTAATGAGACACATTAAAATATTTAAATAATCTATGCTGCCCTAGCCACCCCCGCACCAAAAACTTCTTATTAACAGATGGTTTAGTAAGTTTTAAAGTTATATATACAAGTATTTTTAGAATCCAAGGGGAAAACGAATTAGCCACAAATATTTTACTGAGCTAGAGAATAGTTATATATCTAAATGAAATGTTGAAATACTTTTTAAAATTTCAGTGCTTATGCCACATAATTAGGTTACATAAAACATACTAATAAAACTTAAATGTAAAAATTGGTAAACCCGGTAAGTTAAACCCTATACCAGAAGGGCGCCGGAAATTGACGCCGTAGGCCTAAGATGAGTAAAAGCAAAAGAGATGAGATACCTTTTAGGTGTAGTAATAATATACCTGTGGCTACTTTTAATTTTAAAATGTTAAAACAATGCTCAGAATTAGCTAAACATTTTAAATACAACTAGGGGTTACAGTAGATGGGGCGCGAGCCTCTTAAATTATAGGGCTATATATAACAAAAATTGTATCTAAATTACAAAAATCCTAGAATTTAGTGGCTAGGTGTAGTATGGCCACTGCTCGTCAACCAAGACAAAATCGTTTGCACATCGAAGAGAAACAAAAAAAAATAAAATTCACACACGGAAAATCTGAATTAAGTTAAGCGGGATTTTTATGACCCCGAACACGGCGGACGTTAATATTCGGTTTTCATTTTTTTAGCCCCGAATAACGCTAGGTATTGATAAAGTGTAAATTTATAAGGATTTTATTCTTAAGGTGGTTTATTTAATACAAATCGATTGTTATTTATATAGTTGGATTCTTAAAGTTTTATACAAGGCATATTTTATTGAATATGGATGACTCATTCCTCATGAATTATTTTTGAAAACAAGAACAATTTTTTTAAACTAGTCTAGTGTGTGAAAGGGTTAATTTTGCTCTACGTAAATACTTTGAGGTATAAGGACAAGCCTCATATTGGTTTTTAGTATTTAATTTTGATACCGGACCTCTTTCCATAGAATTAGATCGACCAGTTGTGTCCTATCTTGTGAACGTCTTCACTGCCTAAGTATTATGCATTTATATTATTAATAACCTTCATTTTCTTATATATGTTTGGCGTCGTATATTTTTATAAAATAAATTTATTTTAATTTAGATCCTATTAAATCAGATATACTCCCGTAAAAGTATGCGTATATTGAATGACATAGAATTATATATGGCTTGTAATTCTTATAAGATGGCTCATTTGTTATGTAAGCAATAGCAATAGAACCCGCGCTACTAGCCACCGTCTACTAAAAATTAACACTCAAAAATAAAGTACACCTTAGGTGGTAAGAATATCCCACTATAACTATTTAAAAGATTAATTATTAGGAGGTTAGGTGCTGTGTTCTGCTCTTAAATAAAAATAGGTAATCCTTAACCCTCGAAGGCGCACAGGCACCGCTCCCCTTTTGGGCGTGACTAAACGAAAGCTAGCTTTATTAAGGGTTGAGGAGTGCTTATGCTTTATTTTTCTATGCTTAGCCATAGGCTTAGGCTAGAAAAATGTTTTTTTTCGCGACAAAATCCTTGAGCTTAGCTGATTTGGTGCAGCAGGCCGCCGCTGCTGGCTTGCTTCGACCAGCCGTGAAGCAAGCAAGATAACAAATAAGGATCAGGATTTTCACATGAAATGCATGTCCATTGGTCTAGGACTTAGCAGTAGCCTAAAGCCAAAATTAAAGTTCCAAAGATAAATATTTTTTGTACAATGTATTATCTTTTTTTATTAACTGTCCTGTTTATTTAGGGTCAATTATAATATCTAGTAATAAACCTCCTATATTGGAAAAAAAAAATTTTAAAAGCTTAGGTAGGGCTCCACCAACTCAAAATAATAGTTCTTATAACTAGTGTAAAATTAAACTTGATACTATCCTTCAATTATTTTATCTTCAGTTATTAATTAATAGTACTAATTCAATTTCAATCAAGTACAAGCAAACATTAAATATCAACTATTTATATTTATTAGGTCTAGGAATGGTTATACACGGTATACTTTTATGTTATTAACTACAATAATAATACCTGTAGCGGTAATTTATCAAATTTGAGATTCCTAAAAAGAAAATAAAAAATCTTATTTGTAATGTGCTATCTGTTAGAAACCTGTTATTATTAGCCGTATTTATGACATAGATATAATGTTATTCTATATAACTTTGCTTGAAAATATTCTTAACCTCACCTTAATAATTTAGGTAGGGGTTATATTGGGTCTTTG
>JACYFI010000304.1:0-16409 GCA_020975735.1 Ophiocordyceps xuefengensis
TCTATTATTATTATTTGGTTTTCATTTCCACCAGGCTAATAGATATCGTGGGCCGAGGGCTCGAACAATCACATTTAAATCATTAGTATTGAATTCTTATCAAATGGTGTAATTTTTAGTATTTTTGTTTCAATTCTCTGAAGCTTTTTTTTATCTCTTTAAGATCTTTGCAAATAAGTATCTTAGTATTTTAGGGTTTATTTTAGGTGGTTTATTTGTTGAAAACACCCGTCTTGATTTAATTCCATATTTTTAAACCTTTTTATACTCATATTCATTATCTAACTTAAATGAATTAAATAATTCAATTACGGTAAAAAAAAAAGAATACATTTTATAGTTAAATATACTAAAAAACAAGCCAATAAAAATATTTAAAAGGAATGAATATAATTTAAAGTGTTTTTCTTGACTACCCTTTATTTTTTTTATCAACAATCATGAGTTATATAAAATTATAATCAGATATTAAATAGCGGATAGTTCAAACGAAAATTTGATCTATTAGATAATTAATATAATACTTAGCTAATTCTACTACATTTTACTTAGAGCTATTAAAAAATACTAACCTAATATCACAATCATTTAAAGGTTTTATTTTGTAATTTTTTTTTACTGATTTCCCTGCCGTAAGCACTTGCGAGCGGTAGCTTCACTAGAGTGCTTGCGAGGATTACGAAAAAAACGCGCCACACATATAACTTATAAATCTTAAAAATTCCTTGTTCTAGGGGAATCGAAGTTTCGAAAGGCCCGTTAAAATCATTTGTGTACATATTTTTACCTATGCGTTTCCAGAGGTCCGGCAAGCTTGCGACCTTAACAGAAAAAAATTATAAGCCAGCAAGACTTTTTATAACTTAGAATGTGTAAATTATGTTATTTAAGTGGCATGTTTGCAAGCGAGCAAGATAAACATGACCGCTTTACGCATATTTTAAAAAAAAAATACCCAGCCCTTCGGAAACAATATTATTGCTACTGAACATTAATATAATGGGGAAAATCCCCCTTTTTATGGGCCGTTATCTCTTCATTTAAAGAGCTCGCAAGTTAAACATGCATTTTGAAGAATTAAAGAAACTCTAGTTTCATAAAATACTTGTCCTCGTAATGAATTTCAATTTCACAAAAAATCTGGAATAATTTTATATCAATAGTAATCAAATTTAGAATTTTTATAATCACCGAATGAATAAAAGGAGTTTTCTTATTAAACTAACTCTATTAAAACTAAATCACGAGTATAAATCTTTTTTCCATAAAATTACTCATACAAACATGCTATGGCTTTTAATGATTTGAAATTTAAAGGTTATATTTTGGGGAGTTTTACTATTGTGTTTATATGAGTCTTACAATAGCGAGTATTAAAATCATTAAAGGATAATTAGAGTAAATTATATGCTTAACCTTTGGTCGATTTTATTCAATTCCTAATACAACATAAAAATTACAAAACTATAGCACCTTTCTTGCATCATTAATTCCTGAAATAAAATAAAGATGCATTAACTTTAATATTAAATTCACGGTTTTAAAATGAAATCTATTTTATTATAAGTAACAAGCTTCTTATCTCCTAAATATCACATGTTATTCTAATTACTAACCCATTAATTTATTTAGCTTAAAATCAAATCATATTTTTCATTAGATACTATATATGTAGAACAAATTTATTTTTTATGATGATATTTTACCCATTTATTGTATAGTGTTTGAATACGTGTTTTAAATCTTTTATCCTCTAATTATTGCAATCTTATTCGATATTTTAATACTATTTTTTAGCAAGAAGATTCCTTAAATCGAAAATTTCCTTTTCCATCTTATATTCCCGCTATCAGGAAAGAAAATTAAAGTTAATAGTGTTTATCCTTTTATTAGTATTAAATTACCTTTTCTGTGCGCGTGGTTTAGCGCGAGCTTTATTTTTTCTTTGTCTATGTCCAGCTTCGCTGGTTCGGTTGTAAAAATTTATTAATTATAATAATAATAAAAAAATGCAAGAAAATATGTAGATAAGAGCGAATAAAAGATTGACGTATAGCTCTGAGGATCCTTTATAGTTTTCTGCTGATTTGTTTATAATATCTTAAGTTTTATATTAGATATCAAGGTATAATTATTATTTTTCACTAATGTTAATAGAAGATTTACGCTTCCACTTTAGATCTAGTAAATACGTAGATAATTTATAATATAAATAGTAAATAAATGTAACCTGTATATTTTTTCCAGCATATAGTCAATTGCAGAATAATGAAAAAATTACCAGGCCCATTTTTGCGGAGGCAACTACGTAGTTAAAGTCATTAAGTTGCTCAAATAATTTTACATAACCAACCACTGCTCACCAGTGGATTCGAGACTATAACTTATCCTAATGATGTTAACTTAATTAAACTTGCGATGGTCACGATTTATTTAACGATCCCCTTAATCGAAATAAATTTTATATTAGTACTTTGGTTTTCCACGGTTATTACCCTTAAAGGGGTAGGGTAAATGTTATCCTACTCCTTATCTTTTTCCGCGATCTAAGAAAAAACATAATAAGGCTTCACGTTAGCTAAAAATTAATATAGATAAAATTTTACCGAAAAAACGTATTGAATTTTTCACCGTGACATACCCACCGACACCTCTTAAAAGAAATGTTTTTTTGAAAATTTCTTTTCTAAGAACCCTCGAACTTTTCCTCCTACAAAGGGGATAGCTTAGTACATATGTTCCCCAACTATTGTAGCCAATACCTCTTCCTTGTTATACTTACATATTAAAATAGAAGTTATTCATAAGGTTACGAAACTTTATTTGATACTTCAAATTAGAGTTTTAAATATAATCTATAAAATAAGACGTCCCCGTTAATTTTTTGGTCCTATTGAGTAAAGAATTTCTTCCGAATCTACGAAATTGAAAAACAAACTCCGCTTCTATAAACCAGGATAACAGCTTTCAAGTAAGTAGGGCCTTAATAATTAAGCCATTTTAATAGCATATTGCTCTTAAATTTGAAGTTCTCTTGTGGATAAGTATGTTTCTACTGAAGTTTTAGTTAAAACATATTTTTTATAATAAATGCAGTTACGAGATTTTTTTTTTGAAGTTAAACGGGCATAATATCAAATAATTTTATTATTTCAATAATTTCTTCCTTTTATTTGAACAACTCAAATAACACATCAGCCTCTGCCGTAATCTTAGCAGTTCCAAGGCCTACCACTTTAGCAAATCGTCAAACCAGCATATATTAGTAGAATTTAAGGTTAGTAATTTTAAAATAACTAGTCGGTATTGTAAGACTTTTTCCGGTAAATGGTTTACTTTTGGATACTACATCACCGGTCCATTAGCCCCTACTCAAAACAGTTTTATATATTGTTTATAGCTTATTGTATCACATGAAATCATTATAACTGCAACGTATTTTAACACCTAAAGATAGAAGTTTGGCTATCTTCTGATCTCATACAAATATTGGTATACTTAAAATCTAAGAATTCAAGACTGTATCGGGAATGCTATATTCTAGTTAAGCATTAGCCTAACACAACTCCACTTACGATAAATGAATAAATAATTTAATCTTTCAAACTAAATAATAAATTTTTGTTATATTCTTTTTTGAAAAGCACTTTTTCCTTGTATAGTATGTTGATTAAGTGCTACTAGGTAGTTTTAGCTTGCTGCCGTTAATCCATGGTACTACTTTTAAACGTTTATATCGCGCACCTAAAAACAATTACCCTTTCTTTTATTTAATGCGCTGATTTTTTTGTTTATGTTATCTATCAATTTTTTACAACATTATAGAATTTAGTCTTTTTCCTATTAGGTAGGACTTCAATATTAATTAGGGATACTAGCCTAAATACCATTCCTCTAAATAATTTATTTTCTTTAATCAACCAATCTACTAATGGTAGCGTGATTGATTAACTTAAATCTTGATAAGTTTAATAAAGTGGACAAATATTAGTAAAATAACTCACAATAAGAATTATATACATAATACTGGATATGCAGAACTAGCTTCTAACTGCTTTTCTTAACTCTCATAAAGAAATTGGTTTTTCATTGCGAAGCATAAAAGGAATTATTCTCTCCTGCGTTAAAGACGATCTAACTATTAGACCTTTAGTGTGGTAAAAGAGGTGACTTTTTAATTTTAGCTTTAAAAGAGATATCAGTTTTTAGTTTTTTCTGTATTGGTTACATAACGCCGCCGAGAGAATAACCCTGTTTTCAGTACATTATAGTAAGTTACTACAATTTGTTATTATAGAAATTTCTCATTAGGTAAAGTTTTTAATTTCTCCATATGTAATATTCAAAGGTTGAAGACAATTAACTTTATCGTATCTTAAGTCAGCTTTTATTAGGCATTAATTTAGAGATTTTGTTATTATTAAAAAGGAAATATTAATGAATAGTTTTTCAATTATTAGCTAAAATGTATTAGAGCTTCCTTTATGTATACCGTGTTTATTTATATTTTTTATAATAAACATTTTACCACCTGATTTTATCTTTTTCTTGGTTTTATATCAGAGCTCCTATCATTTTCCAAAATTATATAAATATTTATAGTTTAATACTGATTTAGGCGCAGCTCTCTGGTTGTCGTCAGAGTTTAAGTCCGGTGTTACTTAATTTTCTTGATAACCTGTCTAATTAAAATTTATATTTTATTTCATGGACTATATCTGTCATTACTACGTAAAATATATTTACCTTTTTTTTAATGGTTAACGTGTAGTCTCTAATGGATCCTAACTAAGAAATTAACTTGTTGGGTTTCTGGCTGATTGTTCAAAATTCCATATTGGGTCAACTTTATGTTAGATAATAGTAAGCAATTGTTCAGAATTTCCAGCATATGAGCATCTTTAAAAGGGTAGGCAAGGTGGATTGCTTAACCGTCGATTGAAGAAACATAAAGACCAAACCCTAATGAAAATAACATTGAAAAGGTGGCTTTTAATAGACCCAAACCGAAGCCACGTCAGGCAACCACGAAAAATTTTAATCCCTAGTAGAGAGCTGCATATTCAATGTGCAGCTGTAAATAACTTAGGCCCCAAGAACAGTATCATCAGTATAAAATAGATAGCTAAACTACATCAGGGGTAGCTTTTACTCAGAAGACTCAACCATAACCCTAATTTTCCATATAATGTTTAAAAAACCAAGTCTTCTATGTAAAATGCTTCTTATTCCTGATGGTTAACCCTAAATCCCTCTTTTATCTTCTGTACCCTTAAGGTGAAACATGTACGACCTACTACCGTTTAGGCAGCTGATCCTGAACCTTAGACTCTAAATATGTATATGCATACCTACAAGGGATTAAAAGCCTAGGGTGAAAAGCAAGGTGATGCTTAAGATACGCGCTCTAATAAGGTTAAGGAGGCTTATTTTTAATGCCTTTGGCTTGCTATATTTTTTCTGGTGTTTTTATTTTGAATGTTTTAGTCCTATTGTGTTGCGTGCCCTTGTTATTTTTTTTTGCCAGCTGAACGTAGCTTGCACATAAAAAAAATAAAGGAATCCCCCTTACTAGCTAAAATCTCTGTTAGGATTCCCGATTCTTTCAAGATAGTTTGAACCCTCCTGAATTATTGGGAAAATGGAAAATAATAGAAGCGGACATGCCAACTTTTTATAGCCGTGCAGAGGAAAATCGGAGTGCGGAGTTACACGCTGGCTAGTTTCTTAATTTCTTGGTGCGCCGTTGTGGTATGTTTACCTGGCCGTAAATAAGCAGTCAAATAAAATACAGGACAGCAGCTGGGAGCATAAGAAAGTTCCTTATTTTTTTCTAATATCTTGTTATTATTTCTTGCGGTAACTTTGTCATGCTAAGACCTTTCAGTTGCAATACTTTAATTGTTTTTTTATACCTTCCTTATGTGAAATGGGCTTACTAGCTTCTAATATTCTAAATATACTTTTCTACCTTAATGAAAATCTACATATTTTCACCAAAAAACATGATACGTATCGGAGTAACTTAATTAAACCGAGCTGTTGTGGCATGATAAATCGGAGTTCTTAGATAAGATCATGTACCTGAGACCTGAATCTTAGTATCTCGCCCGTTTGTTTTAATCGATAATGTATAAGTTCTATAGGTAATTTATCCTTTTGTTTTATAGATATTAATGGATGTTTAATCCCCTATCTTTCATCGTCTTTGGAGCTTTTAACACAACTTAAATGGATAAACGAAACCAAAGCGTTGAGCGTAACCCCAGCTACATCCAAAAATTTTATCTCCACGATATTTCTTAAGGTGCTAAATCTAATATTCAAATATTTATCTGTGAAATTAAGCCCAACAGTTGCATTTTACTTAGATTCAGAGTTACAAGATTTACCATTTATTAAAGATAGATATAATTAAAACAAACCTTGTTTTTACTTACAAATAATATTTACTCCTTTTTTATCTTTCAATTTTATCTATAACGCCATACCCCTAGTTCTGTTTTTCTAATATAATGTGCCTAATTGTAATCTTTCAATTGCTGAAATAACAATTTTGAAAATTCTTTTACCCAATCAACCTTTACCTTCTATTGATCCCGCTATGAGGAATACCATTTCCCTTATCTGTAAAGATGGTCTATATTTAGGATAAAATGATCCAAAATTCCAGGTAAATTTATAATTATTTCATGGTATTTTAGGTTATTGGCCCTTAGCTATTTTACGAAATTAGCAAAAGTTTACTTTGCTGATTTGTCCCTGAAAATAAATTACGATGTTTCCCTAACGTAAAACACGAGTTTGGACTATATACAAAAGTTTCCAGCAAACTAGCAAGATTTTTTACCCGTGAATATCTTGTAGTTTATCCAAACGTCCAGTTCCTACCAGTATAATGGGTGGACTATTCAAACGATAAATCCAAATATTCCTATAGACCCTCATTAGCGTGAACCCATACCTATGTAAACCAAAATAAGATTTACTAGGGCCAGCTGAATAATGTTTGTAACTAATTATACCAGAAACTCTGGTAATAATCGAAAATATAAACCCTCGGTGAATGACCCGAGAATCAAGAGTATCCTTGTAATTTTACTATATGTTTATGCATGTTGTTGTCATTGACTCGCCTCAAGAGCAGGCTGATGCATAAATAATAATGAAGTTTCGATGTTACATTGAGAGCAATTTCGCTATACCAACCGGTGAAAGCAAGTCTGAGCGATCCTTAAAAAACCGACGGTCTTAATACGATTAAAATTAGTTGACCGTTTACACCAGTGTTGCTAAACATTTGTACTAGTTTTTCTTTTAAGAGTTGAAGTAGTAGTAATTAAATATAACCTAAAATCTAGGTATTTAGAGCTTTTAGCTACTATTTTTTCTGTAAGGCAACGCTCCGTACCTCACCTAAAAAAAAGCGCAAGCACGTCAAATTTTTTTTTAAGGTCTTTATAATTTTTTACTCTGGCCCTTCATAAAATTTATAAGCTTGCATATAACCCTGACTTCTTTTTTCCTATTTTGAATCGTAAATCTAAATTTATATAAAATAGACTCTTCCCTAATATTCAATGTAATTTTGTCGTTTTCAAGATTTATTAGCTGCAGTGAACGAGATTAGAAACATGCCAGCCTTGCCCTACAATTAGTTTTATATTTAAGAAATTATTTAGATTAGAATTTCTACAATTACAATTTCTACTACAATATAATGTATTATGTAGTAAAAAAAATTCCCCTTATATTATCAAACCTGAATTCTAGCTAGGAATTGAAAAGAAATTTAACATAATACAAAAAAAAATTATTGATGTTACTTAAAATGAGTTAGGCTTTAAAGTATATAGAATGAATACACAATTCACAAAATATATTTTTTAAATATATGTTAATTGTTCAACATTTTCTTCAGAATCAAGTTTTTTTCTAAACATAAACTTATATAGCTCAAAAATTATATATAAATTACAAAATATTGTAATCAGTTAATTAGCTTTCTAATAAAACCATCCTGTATTATATCGTCTGAAGGTTGGATTGAAAAGGGCACTACTACTTAGGTCCATTATTCCACAAATTAGGTAGTTTGGTATTATTCAAGACTCCCTATTTTAAGTGGAAATGGCATTTTCTTTTTTCTATCAGACTATTAAAAGAATTAAGCGCTGGTTAACGTAATCCCTCCCGGCTAGAGCCTCCTGCTAGCCCATAAAACCTAACTCTAGCTAAGGGGAGGTAACGAAGATTTTTACCAATTTTAGTTGTGTGCTATTTTAACTAACCTCACTCCTACAGTTCTAGCTAAACCTATATTTAGGTTTAGACTTTAAACAGATCAGGCAACTTATTATTAGTGATTGTGAATATTCACATATTATAACACTAACCTCTCCCTAATTTTTTAACACTTTCTTTCATCAGACAATGACAGTTTATAATGTATTACAATATAAAAAATACAAAAAACGAAATAACCCTAAAATAAGGAAATAATAAGAATATTTTTATGTGGAATAGCTTTGCTATATTTTTTTCTTGCAAGGGCACGCCTCCGCACCCTCACAAAAAAAAGGCGTGCATCCTTTAGCGCTTTCAAGATTCAAGAACTAAAGCCATATGAAACGAAACAAATAAAGCTAATTATAAGATATAGTACCTAAAACAAGGATAGCAGTAATAAAAAAAAAATATGATAACATTTTTACAAAATATATTATCTTGGAAAACGCTTAGATTTTGCCCTTTAGCCTACTGCTAAAGCCAGACCTAATGACATGCCAATTTCATGGGTTTGCAATATATCTCAGCATTTTTTTTTTTACTGAGAGTGGGGTGTCTCTGAGAAACAAACACAAACAGTTAGTGAAGGACTATTTTATGGTATTTTTTTAGATAAAAATATCTTAGTGAAAAAGATGTCGGAATCATTATAGGATCCAACCACACCCTAGGCCACTTTCCAAAGAAGAAGTAATTGAAGTTTCTATCTGTGTTACATATATTGAAATACCCCAAAAATCAATTTGATCTACTAGACCAGGTCTCAGGGTTAATAAACCTATTAAAACAAAAGAGTTTAAAGTATAGATACTCAATATGTACCAGATTGTTGACTATATTTTATTAGTTAAGTTATAAAAAATTTCTTTAATGATTCTCAATTAAATTCTTTCTATTATTTTATCTGAGATTTTATTCTACTCATCGTATAAAGAATTCAGGTTGCTTGATTTTTAAAGTCAAAATATTGACAACACTTTTCATTCAGTCTTTAAATTTAAAGTAGCTACTAGTAAATAAGGGGTTTTCTTTCAATATATTCAATTAAATCTTTAATTACAGATTAAATTAGTGTTTTAACCTGTATTCAGGTTTGGGGTTTATTCCATTCTAAATTATGTTTATACTGTGATTAATAAAAAATCCCGCGATTTACTCAAATTATTCAAATTTATCTTTCATATATGATCGTTTTTTGCTTTGCGACAATTTCAAAATTACATCTATTTTGGATATTTACTAGTCCAAAGTAGGTTTTACTGCAAAAATGCCCGTCCGGCTCTATAAACCTCCTAATCCACACCTATTAGAATTTACATTACTTATATCTTTTATTTTTTTTTTTCTTATATTTAATAAGTTTTGAGTTTAATCAATCGATTATCTTGAAAGCATAAAATTTTAGGATTCTTGAAGAAACCCATTTATAACCATGATTTACAGAATTTTACACCTTTCAGATTTGTTTATCGATAATACATAAAGCATTGGATCCTTTTTTCTGGAAAATCGATCCATAGGCCTAATTTTGATTTGTATCATAAAAAGCTAAAGGATAGTTCTTAAATCAAATCTATTTTATTTGAAGGGGAATAAAAATAATTTACCTTTAGGCTGATCTTTCGATTTTAGGTACTTTATGGTTACCATCTCCCTCACTTTAAACCTGCTAATTATGAACAAAATTGATATCAAAATTTTACTATCCATTAGAAAACGAAAGGTAGCTAAATAATTTACTCTCATATTTAAAATAAGACTTATAACATATAAATTTTGGCGTAGAGTCTCTAAGATTTTTAATAATTCAAAATTTTTAAAAACAATGCCTGCGACAAAGATATATAAAAACATATGATCTTTTGTCCCAAGAATTTGGCCAAAATTTAAGGCTGGAGTATTTTACCACTAAATCAGTTAAGAATAATAACAATAAAATATAGCTGAATAACCTACAGCTCCATCCAATAAAGCAATTTTGTACGTCTTATACCCAGGTGTTCCTCCATATAGGCTATAGTAGGTATGAAGTTATTATTGCTCCTATAAAAACTACTTTACACCCTGAAAGAGTAAAAGAGGGCACATATAGCAAGGTCTCACCAGGTCGTATGAGACCTTTGTAATCTGCAAGGATAATAAAGAGTTCAACCTGTCCCTGGGCTCCAGCGCATTCTATACAGGCGGGAGAAAAATTAATAGGGCTTAAAACATAGAAGGGGGTAATAATCAAAACTTATGTTAATTATCCTAGGGAATCTGCCGAATGGTAAAAACTAAGAGTTACCTCTCAAAACGACTAGTGTCTCACCTCCTATTAAGGGGCTCTCCCGCGCGTAACGTTCTTGAGGCTCCCATGTATTCAAAAGTTTACTGTTGGTTCCCTGCCCATATTGGTCCCCTCATAACTATATAGTTTCACTACTTATAACTCATTTCTTAAGGGATCTTTAAGAAAATTAAAAGGTCTTATATGAATTTCACTAAGCTATTTTTTGTACTTGCATAGCTCGCAGCACGAGAGATCCATGCATATAGCGAAGTGATAATTAATAAAATTTAACACTTTTTAACGCATCCTTTAAAAATACCTAATAAGGCAAGCTTGATAACCCTTAAAGCTATAAAGTTAATTATAAGGCCTCCACTTGAAAAACAAGTTCTTTTTTACCTTATTGCATTGCTAATTTTAGCCAAATCTTTTTTAGTTGCTATTTTTTTTGTGCATACAGCGCAAGCTACGAAAGTGTTTTTTTTTCAATATTCTTTTGCTCCCCAATATACGTCTCAATATTTATTATTACATTAAGGATATCTATGCTAAATATTTCTATAATTTACGCATAGAGAGGATGTTTATCTCATAATACAATAAGCATAAAAACTCTTTACCCTGTTAGATTTTATGGTTTTAGTTTGGTAAATTGCTCCCACCATAGATCAACATATATTTAAGAACCGCTAAGTTAGTATTATAAGGATAAAACATCTACTTTTGGTCTAGGTTCTATTTAAATCTATGCTAGATTTGTATCAGTTTGGTCCGTAAAATAACAAATTTCCTTTTAGATCTATAAATTTGTTATCAAGGTGTATTAACTAAAAATTTTCCTTGTTTTTAACGAGGTAGATGTTTCATCTTTGTTTCCTATAACGAATATTCTTCAATCATTATTCAATGGGATAGGAACATCAAGATTTTTTGATGTTTTTTTTTATTTTTATAACCCATCCTCAAAATATAAACGAACTTTTTAAATCTGCTTTATAAGTAATCGTTAAATTCACAACTATCTTTAATTGATTTCAATAAGAGGCTTGCAATATTTTTTCTAGTTAAAGCCTTGCAATGGCATAGAAAAATTAAAAGCATGGAAAAAACAAAATTTTTAAAGCAATGGTTCATTGTGTGAGCTACAAATATATATAGTTAAGTTGGATTATAACTTATAAATTTTTAAGTTATAATCATCTAAGTGATTACCAATTTTGCCTTTAAACATCCTGCAAAGAATAAGGGCAATTTTTTTAAATTTTCAAGTAGACATCCCGTAATAAGCGCGAAAAGTACGACACTTTTTGTTTATTACTATTTTGGTCTGATCCTTTATCCAAATTTCGGTTCAGAGTCAAGGAACTAACAGGCTTTCTTGCCTTGTTATGTTTTTTCGGCTGCGTGTTTCCTTTTATGAAGTACAATAAGCTCTATAGGGGGACCTTTTTACTAATATATTAATTGACTTTTTATCCCAAAGCCCTTGTTTTTGTTTTTGGCCCATATCGGAACCCCTACCAATTAAAGGCACTAAGGAAATTACCCAAATCCACCTATTAAGGCTGGATAACCCAATAAGACAAATCAATCCAAAATGGGGGTGAACCGGGTTTTACAATACTATTGTACAACTGGTTATTTAGATATGAATTGAACCCCTGGTCCACAAAGTTCTTATCTTTATTAAACTGAAAATAAAGCTGTACCCTAATAATCCCTGAAAATAGAAAGCAAATATATATGTACTAAAGTTCTCTATACTTAGCGTTAGTTGGAAATTAAAATCATCTTTCCTAACAAGATTTTCAGAAGTTAATTTCAGGGAATTGTCTTTCTTTTTTGGTTGTTTCATCTTCCTCTTTGTTAGTATGAAAATTATAAAATCATGTTGGGAGTACCATGTTAATAGATAGTTTATTAATCGTTTAACTAAAAAAGGGCAAAAGTGAGACAACCTACATTGGAGAAGATGTATGTTGGACATCACTTACCCAAAATTTTAACCTTTCGTAAGACCTATTTCGTATTTTTTCAGCTCTCACTAAAGATAAAAAAATCGAATATACCCTCACTTGATACAATTCTTTAATGCCTCCAACTTAAAGTATTAAAATAGGCGCAGCGCTAATAATTTATAGAATATATGTTTATAAATTATAATTCTATATAATAAATATAGTAAAATTACTATAAAGAATTCTAGATTTTAACTTTCATTCTTCAAGTAATAGTTATGGAGAGAATTGAACCTACAATACTTAATGATTTGCAATCCAAAGTTAAATCCATTTTACAAATAATCCTTTTTTATTTTTAGAGTAAATATATATAAAAATTATTTATTATAAAGGTACTAGGACAAGAAATGAAAAACATAGCCAAGTATCTACTATTTAGCGATCAATTTAGCTTTTTATAATTAAAGTATTATTTTGTAATTTATAATCCTTTAAGAGATTTTTCTATTATTCCTTAAAACAGGAAACTACACAGTAAGCAAGTAAGGAAAATATAGAACTGTACTAGATTTGTCCAAGTTCTATAAAATGGACTTTCACATGTTTAGTCCTAATGCATAATTATCACAGAAGTTATAAACCAAAAGTTACATAGGAAAATTATTTTTGCTTATGGTCTGAATTGTAAACCTTTAGTTATCTAAATCTATTTAGTAGTACTAAAATAAGAATTAAAGAACTACAAGCATAAGCCTTAACACCCAATAATTTATTAGGTAAGATTCTCAATATGCCAAAAAAAGGGTAATATAATATCATTCCGGCATATAGCAAGCAAGTGTGCATCAAGGATTACGCCATTAATATAGTTATCACTAGCTCCAAACATTTTGGATAAAAGAAATACGAAACAGTACTTAAAAGCCAAAATAAAAGAAAGAATATAGTAATTCAAATCATTTCAAATAGTGTAAAGGAGGGAAAGGATTCTATATAGTAACAGGGTACGCCCTTCAAAGGGAATACTAGCCTCCAGCCGGAATCGTCAACAGGTTATTAAAATGCATAGTACAATGCTGCTAACACAAAAGGTAATACAAAGGTGTGAGCGAAGTAATCTGTTTAAAAAGGTTGCGGTGTTTACAGGAGAAACCCTCCTCAGAGCAAGTATATGGATTATTTTTAATTTAACTTTTTATCTAATTCAGATATAATTTAGACTATGTACTTAAATTTTTTAAGCGGTTTGTAGTGAAACAATCGTTGACCCTTGGCTTCGCCGCCCAGCAGCAGCACCTTCAATTAGGGGGCTTAATCTGTAAGCTTATGGAGTACAACTCACTTATTAGTGTGTGAAACGTTCTTAAATTCTATTTACTGACCTGCGTTGGTCCATAAAAGTACCATTAAGTTCCAGCTACAAAATAATTTAATTAGGGAGGGGTTCTATTATTAAAAATGTGCTTGGTTATATTTTCCCCCTTTTGCCTCTTGAAAAATATAAATATATTTTTTTAAGGGAGCCCGTATACAGTTCAGGATATTTTAAGTTGTTATAACCGGAATGATTTATTGTAGATTTGTAGCTAAATCATTTAGTGTTTAAATGACCTTTTAACCCTCTTCCAAAGATGTAAACCATAAAAAGAAGAAGAAATTATAAACAGTTTGATATCCAGACTTCGGACTAACACTACAATTTGACGTAGTTATAGTAGTTACTAATTTTGCTATTTAGTTATTTTAAATTACTTAAATTTAAATGCTTCAAAAAAATTTATTAGGCATTCTTTTGTTTTAATTGAAAACAGCCTCATTAAATTGTTAAGCAAAAATGAACCTTCCGATGCATTGTAAATCCTATTATTCAATTATTGAGAAATGTACAATGTGTAACATATGCACGTATAAGTGAGTTTAAAACACATCTTTAAATATTTATCTTAGAATGTATTTCGTAGATATCTTTTTAAATAATTATTTTTTAAAATGCATTACTAGCAATTTAAATTGATTATCTGTTTCTCATTAAGCGAATATATCATTATGAATTTAGTTATAGGGAAACAATACTTCCTTGTAATTTCAGTTCTTATTTATTTACTATTTTCAACATGTTGGGCTTTTCAACCTTATTATATATTTTTATACTACCTAGTATTAAAAAAAGAATGATATACTCTAAAGTTAGAAATATCATCGGAAATGTCAAGAAAAGTCATTTATTGGTATATATCCTTTAGTTGTCCTTAGTCTATTTTTGTTATAATCCATTTCCATCTATTAACACTCTAAAAAAGGGTATAAAAGGACCGAAGGAAGGGTTAATATAATCTTTTTTATCAATGTTTTTCCAATTCCTTTTTTTAAAAGCGTTTTTATGTAGTCGCCTATTGTAGGCAATGCTGATAATAAAAATTATCTCAAACAAAAAAAGCCGGCCAAAAATTAACCTAAACGTGTATTTTCGCTTTGACTCAACTACGTCTTGTCCCATCTAGGTATAGCACTTATTAAGGGGCTTTGGTTTTAACGCGGCACCTATAGGGCTCAGTTTGCCTAAGGTCAGAACAATACAAACTTACTTTTTACTCATAAAAGCTGAAATCTTTCTGGGTTCGAATTTTCATTTATCTAAAAAAATCATAATAGCAAAAGTTCTCACTGTGCATTAAGCAGGCGTTTCAGCTGCCTCTAGTGACCAGCCCTGATCGCGATTCCTATGGAGAACCGCGATCTTGTAATACCACAATTAGTATATTTTTAATGTTTTCAACTAGATGCCAAAAGAACTTAATTTAGATTTCTTCAATGACCCTGCAGTCATCTCTGTTTATGTTTTTATTTTTTTCCATAATACATTAAAGACTGTTATACTCAACAGACTATAACTGTTAATATTGTTTTTATTTAACAACAATAAACCGTCCTTTTATAATTACTAGAGACTTCTTTTAACTGTCTTTGTATAGTTTTTAGTTGAACAACTATAAAGTTCTGCCTGCTTTCATACTATGCACTTTAAATTCAACCATAAATGCTAATTATTAAGTTGTTTTACAAATAATTCGCATTTAGAATTCGATTTTTCATTATTTAAAATCCCCTGTTTCTGTATAAATTTAACTTTTTCATTTTAGAACCTCATTGTGTCTCCATGACTCTATTGTTTTATAACAAAGGGTTTACCTCTGGTTTAATTGCTCCATTTTGTATTTTCGTTCCGTTGTTCACTTTATAATTTAGCTTTCATTTTTTTATTCTAGTTTCTTCTGTATGTTAATAACCAAATAGCCAGCATCCAGTCTTCAGTTAATATATTATAATCAGGATAAAAGAGACTTTATAATAATTCTTCTAAGTTAATATTTATATACATTTATTTCTTGATTAACTAGATTTCAGGAAATAACTCTAAAACAATGAATTACCCAAAGTTTGTATATCATATTATAAGCCATGAATTTTTTTCAGGACTTTAAACCACTTTAATGAATTTTAAATGATTTGTGAAGCTAGTAAATTATTTTCCTTAGCAGCAAGGACATCCTATAATAAAACTTTCAAAGTTTTTTATTTAAAAACATATTAAAAACCACTTAAGTCCTTAGTCTCATTTAGCTATTTTTACGACGAGATCTTCACCTAAATTAACATAAAATAAATACAGGTTTTATATTTTTAGATCCTATAAAAAGTTCTTTTATTTTTCCTCATTAGGATATATATGCAGAATGAATATCTTTTATTGTTTGAATGTTTTTAATTAATTTTGCCATTAAATGTTTATAAAATCCATTTGGTTATTTTTATAAAAGTAACCCCAAGAGACCCTGTACCTTCAAAAGATTAAGGATTATGAGCGTCCTATTACTCAGCCTAATGTT
>JACYFI010000306.1:0-11799 GCA_020975735.1 Ophiocordyceps xuefengensis
TTACTAATTGTTTTAGTATTATTCTACTAATCTTTAGGGTGCTTCTTATATAAGCAAATAAAGGGTTATTACTTATTAGTAAATATTAAATTTATAATAACCTTTTTTTCTATTATTAAGAATACAAGTGTAATTTTTACTGCTGTGACTTCTCCGGGCATTATTAAAAAAGTTTCTTTTTCTTAGGCCAGCGCTAAGCTACGTTTGGTTTTAATTTCATGGCTAAATATTAATACTAAATTTTTCCACCTTCTCTTACTATTTAGCTAGCTCAATATCCAAGTTTTCAATATAGATAGTAATCTACATTTAAATAAGTTTAGAACTTAGTTGGAGTTGTCTACTTAGTAAAATGGATTGTAAGTTAACTAAAGTTGAAGCATATAAATTCCATACTATACACTATTAAATTTTCTTAATGATATATTTTTCCTTTATTTTCTATTTCATCATAAGCTATTCAATTTAAACAAATTATAATTACCCTTAAATCCTGCTTTAATTGAATTATCTTAGGGAATTTAGTTTAATTACTGATGTTTTATTTTAAAGAATTTAGCTATTGTACCTTAGATCTTGTTATAATTGTTATAACTATAGTACCAATCATCTTCGTATTTATGTATATATTCATGACCTTTTTTAGCTATAATACGATCTAAATTCTAACCTAGCGCATCGCATACTATGTTGTCTAAAGTTCAATAAGCATTCTATATTATTATATAAAACAAGTAATATTTTATAGGCAGTCGCAAGCTCTTTAGTGTATTTTAAAAAGCCAATTTAAAGCTTTCTCTGCTACACCTAAGTAATTAGGATAACTGCTTATACTACTGTTTCCATAACAACTAATACTTAGTTGTCATTAACATATTCGCGAGATAAATTTAATACTCAGATGGCACGTATGACAATTTGATACTATTGGTCTTAAGTTTAAGTATTCCATATAACATAATCATAAATTGAATATCATTTAGATTACCTTTTTAAATAATAGTATTGAATAAGGGTAATATTTTTTGCTGCAAAGTCGTAAGAATTTTTACTTTCTATCTCATATTTAGATTGCACAATGTCTAACACAGAAATTGCGAATTTATCCCAACCGGATAGTTGTGTACTTTTTGTTGTTAAAAAAAAAAACCAATCGCATGAAATCTTCGTTTCAAATCTAAAACATTTTAAGTGGCTTTTTTAATCTCAGGGCTCTCCTGGACCCAAGGGCCCCCTAGGAAATCTTTGTCGCCCTACCTTTTCTTGCTTCTGGAACACCGCAACAAAAAACCTATTTAGGATTATTATTTTTAAAGTAAACATTACTATCATTAGTTTATACCTCCCCCCTTTAAACCCTTAAGAATGTATGTTAGTAAAGAGCGCTTTAAAATAAAAAATCTTCTACATAGATTTTTACATTATACTTTTAAAAGATAGCTTGCGGACACAAGGGGCTTTTTATATAAAAGCTTAAATCTTTTATTTTAACTAGAGCAGTTAGATAAATATGTTAAAAAAAGTCTACTTTTTTTTGACCTACAGCATGAGGACCTACTTTCTTTGCTTACTAGCATGTTTTCTTCAGCTACAGTTACATATGCTACTACCGTAAAGCTGGCACGTAACCCAACTAACTTTTTCAATAATTGAAAATAATAGTTGTAGGATAAATTCATTTTGTGTGGGTGTGGAGCAAGTATTTTTTTTATATCAAGTTAATAATACATCGTAATTAAAATAAAAGTTAGGAGCGCAGCATTCTTGTCAGGTGTCCATCAGAAAAAAAATAAAGCTCCTTCTGTTTTCTATTGCCTCATAGTACACTAAAAAACAAGTATAAATGTACATGTGTAGCTATATTTTACTTAAGGTTGGCAACCAGTTATAACTTTAAGATAATTTAAGAGGGCAGGTTTGCGCATACTCTGTGTGAATTAGGGTAATGCCTGCAGGCCCCCGCAAAATATGCCCAATAATATTTAAAAAAATGTAAATTAGACGTTTTTATATTTGTAGCGAGCCCTCCCTTCGCCAATCAATACTAGGATACGCAAGCTTTAGCGCATACAGAGCAGTTATTTCTCTAAGCTTTGCACAACTAGCCACAAAAGGGTGCGCTAGGCCTCATCCTAAGAAATCGAACTAACTCGTAATGTTAGAAGTATTATCAGTACTCTGCCATTTGAGCTAAGAGACTAAAAATTCTTTAATCTAACAAGCAATATTTGTTTCTAACCCTAGCTATTCATTTATCGAGAGCAGAAATTTTTAAAACATTAACTTTAAGTAAAAAGCTCTAATTGCGTTTTTTTTGTTCCATAGAAACATGACAGTATACAGCTAAGTCTATATTATTTTACTTTGTAAAGGTTAAACTTAACAAAATGCGTGTAGGTTTTTAGTGGGGCTTGTTAAATCCTATTCTAAACTACTGTAACATCTGTTTAGGTTAGCTCTTGTAGTAGTATCTGTTCTAGTAACTCCTGGGTGGTTATCAAGATTTCTACTAGCTACTTAACCTTACTACTAATGTTGAAACCATGTATAAGAATTAATCAACGGCCCAAACACCTTAAGGAATAGACTCTACAACACTAATTAAATTTCAATCCTTGAAAATCATGAAGATATCTTACCTATTTGTCTAGGCAGTACCTTGTACAGTTTTATATCTTATTTTCGTAAATAACCGTTATCTGTCATGTTTCACTGCAGAGATAATGAAAAGGGGTAGGAAACCCTTTTCTTTTTAACAATTAGAATAAAAGTATTTTATCTCAGTATGTGTTTCTGTATCTATGATATTTTTAATAGGTAACTTAGCGCTAAAGTAAATCTTAACAATAAGATAGCACACTCCCTTTAGCACTTCTCTTAATAAACTGCCTTCACTATTTGTAAACGTAAACCCCTTTTTTCAATTAGCTAAAGTAATTTTTTCAGACTTGTTTTACTGTATATAGGATTATCAACACCTTTTCTATCATTTTTATATGTGCCAATAATTCCTTAGCATTTTTCCTTACTTCTAACATGGGATTAAATGGGCCTAGTTTCTTTAGGTTTTATTTCCTCTAATTAGCCAAGGGACTTTGAGGCGAAAAATTTTTTTTATTTTGCTACGCGCAGCTTATTTCATAGCAATAAAAACAGAAAATAAAGACTAAAGTCTTTTTCTTAGTATTTAACCAGAAAAGTGTTTACTTTTACGAGAATATCCAGATATAAGTCCTTTTTAGGATGTTTTTAGTCTTTTATAATCCTATACTAGATCCTGCGCCAGGGTTTAAAATTTATAACAGGTTGATAATTTAATATCATTGGTTTTATTAAGATTAATATCTTGCTTATATATACCTCTTATACATATACCATCTAAATAATGACGGCCTTTTCGTTCTAAACAAAGAAAAATGATGGCTTGCCGCCTCACTACTAAAAATGGAATTCAGATATTATTAATATTACGGACGAACAAAAAGGAAAAGCATTAAGTGGCTATTTTAAGCTAAATCAATACCGTACCCACGTATTAACCGTATAACGCTAATTTTATTTTATAAGGATAATAACCACGCTTATTTTAATGCCGAGGTCTTCGGCCCTCATAATGTTTCTCTACTAAAAGCATTGTAAATAGAGGATGGTCTCAAAATAACTAAGTCCAATTGTACTGAAACAAAAAATTGGTGTTTAGTTTTAACAGTAATTATGATTTATTATTACGTGTTTTTTTTGCATATTATTTCTCCTAAGCTATCCTTACAAGGCATAGAAAAATAAGCTGTAACAGAACAATTCCCGTCGATTCATTATTTGGGATCTACTGTCCGGAGTCAATAGTATTGTAGTTTTGTAGTTAAATGGGCTGTGAAGGCCCAGAGGATTTTGTTAGAGATAATTTTTCGTGCGAAGCTATCCCCACTCTTTATGAGGCACATCACTTCAGCATATTATTTAATTTATAAAGCTAAAAATGAATAATAGCGGGTGTAATAAGTAACGAGATGATTACATATCACTATGGTTATTAGAACCTATTTCGTTTAACTTTTAAGCTACAACACGTATAGTCTCTGGATCTCACTTAAAAAAAATGAGATTGTGGCCATATTTAATTTTGTAGGTTCCCTGTAAATTGTCTATTTATCTGCCTTAACTTATCAAATAGGTTTTCTAGAATTAGAGTGTTGTTAAAATTTCATAGTCACTTTATGAAAAAAAGGCCTTACTGTGTACCTTAAAAGGGTTAGGTGAAAATGTAAGATTATACACCTATGAATAAAGTCTAAAAATTGTGTCCTTTAGGCTAAGAAAAGATCTATGAATTTAGACTAACATTTTAGGAATTCATAAATATCACCCCTGCAAACATTTGCAAAAAATAACGGCCCATACTTAAAAAAACGTTTAGTGGGAAATCAAAGATATTTAATGTATACCGATTTAATAAACTATGATACAAAATTAATCTTTTGAGTTGAGTCTATGCCATGCTGTAGTCAACATGTAAGACCCGACCTAAAGGGTGCTAAGAGGGGATAATGGCTGCAGGCTTCTATCAATTCTCTACAAATTTCTGTATACCGTCCCCCCTGGGGTATTTTCTAAATTGTAAGGGGGATAACCCACACGTAAAAATTGTATCTTGGGTTTTTTAAATACTTTTTTTTGCTATATTTCTACGTATCATGAACCTTTAATCTTATTATTTCCAGGGTTTATATATAATTGGTTTCTACTTAAGGTTTTATATCTCTTTTATTTCATAGCATTTATGTAGTGTTACACCCTCACCAAAGGCCAGAATAAAGTATTTATTATAATTGATTATGATAATATTAGTTACATAACAACGTAATTTAGATTTAACCTGTAGCACGAAGGACATAACTCACCATCTCGTTATTTGAATTGTAATCTAAGGGGTATTCGGATGACCTTTAAAGGGAAAAAATATAGTAAGTTATCATCTGAAAGAATAAATAAGTAGACACTTATCATGTTTAATACCAAGATAATAGGGACTTTTCATGGTGACCCCTTACAGGGTCCGGTAACCCCTTTTCAAACTATCTTTCTCATTCTCTCCGTCAAATTAATTTAATAAGTAGCTGAGCGAAGCCTAGGAGATTATCCCCACCGATCTAAGACTCAATTTGTCTTGAAAAAGATTCAACCTTTTGATCACCAGATTAGGCCGCCCCGTCTACACCCCGACCGCCTTCTAATGGATTTGCCTAAAACTTTAAGAAATTAGTATGTACACTTAAGGGGGTGTAGCTCTTATAAAAAAAAAATCATATCTGTTTGCTGCATGTAGCACCTAACGTAGCCCCCCCCTTTTTTTATCTATCCCAAGCGTTTCCCTTCACCATATTCTCAGGATAAGAATAAAACTTTACTTATTTTTTTTAGACGCCTTAGGCTTGTTTTTTTAAGTTATCTTTTAATGATTAAAATTAAAATTAAGAACTTTTTATTACTTCTTATATTAAATCTTTCAACATACTTAGATTCATTTCAGGGAAAAAATTTTCTTCGTTACTCTTTTCTAATTTTTTGCTTGTTTTTAAATTCTTTTTTCCTGTATCCTTGAAGCTTGTATTTCAAACTCTACTTTCAATTAATTGATCTTTAAAAGATAAATTTGTCTTTTTCTTATAATTATATTGTGTTTATTTGCTATTAAGCTAATAGATTTGGCGGCCGATAGGCCAAATCAATCAATATTTAATCATCAGTAGTTGAATTTATAAGTGTAATATTCGTAATTTTTGTTTCACTTTGAAGCTTTTTTTATTTTTACTCTTTAAGATCTGTTGTCAAAATTAGGGTATCTTAGGTATTTTTAGGGTTTTTTAGGGGGCTTATTATGTTAAAAAACCCTCTTTTAATTTAACTTCATATTTTTAAACCTTTATTACTGACCACATATCGAATATCTCAAACTTAAAGATTAAGATAATTTCATTGGCAAAAAAAAAAGAACTAAACATTATATTAAATATATAAATTCAACATAGCCAATATAAATACATTAAGGGAATAATATTAATTTCAAGTATTTTGTCTTGAAATACCTTATTTTTTAATAAATCCATGTGTAATAATAATATATCAGATAATTAGAATAGCGATTAAGTCAAACAAATTTGTGAATAGATATATGAAATAATGAAGGCTATCTACTACTATACTTACATTATAATGTATAAATTACTACTAAAATATAACAAATTAAGGATTATTTTGATAATTTTTATTACTGATGTCCTCGCAGGCAGCCGAAGGGGTGCTTCACTAAGGTGTCGCGAGGATATGAAAAATTCGGCGCCAGCACATATAATTATAAAATCTTAAAAAAAATCTCTTTCAGTCTTAACGGCCGGTGAAGTCTGAGCCCGTTAAAATTCATTTTTGTACAATATTTTATTCCTATAGCGTTGTCCAAGAGGTCCAGCCAAGGGTTTGGCGCCTTAAAGAAAAAATTTAAGCAGCCATATATGGAATAATTAGATATGGTCGTCAAAAATCTATATTATTATAGTGCAAAGGTTGCAAACGAATCAAAGATAAACATGAGCTTTTGCAATATTTAAATAAAAATTGGCACGCTCGATAAAAACATAATCCTACTGGGAATCATTAATTATAAATTGGCAATGAGCCGCGTTCATTTGGACGATCTCTTTCATTTAAGAGCTGCAGGAGAAAACGCAAATTTTGAATTAAAAGAAACTCTACGTCATAAAGGATTTTTCTGTATTGGAATTCATTTTTAACAAAAACATCCTAATTAAATTTTAAATGCATAGTATAAAATTTGAATTTTATATGAAGTCACGGAATAGATAAAAAATTTTTTTATTAAAATTAAACCTCTAAAGAAATTATAAATCAGAGGTTATATCTATTTACTCATAAAAAACCTCATCATAACATGTCATGGCTTTAACTGATTGAAATTCTAAAAAAGTTATTTATTTGGGATTTTTAGCTATTTTTGTATATGTATACAATAGGGTATTGAATTGCAACTAAATGGATAATATTAGACTAGTAAAATTATTTATGCCTCTAACATTTTTGGCAATTTTACTTTCAATACTATTCAAATAAAATTAAAAACTAATAGAACCTTTTTGCCTCATTATCTGAAAAAATAAGAATTCATTAAACTTTACTTTATTATCACTGGGTTTATGACAAATCTATGTATATAATACACAAGCTTTTCTAAACTATCACACCTTTATAATTCTAATTATACCATTTAAATTATTAATAAAAAATCATATTATTATCATTAGATACTATATATGTAGATAATAAAATTTCTCTATTTTTTATGATTGAGTTATTTCTTAACCCAATATGCAAGTGTTTTGAATATCGTGTTAACATTCTTTATATCTTATTTAAGAAGTCTTATTTCAAATAGCCTTTTAATACTATTTTATTAGAAGAAGATTTCTTAAATCATAAATTTACTTTTCCCATCTATTATTCCCGCTAATCAGGATAAAATTAGTATAGTTTTATCCTTATTATTTAAGTTGTTAAAATACCTTTTGGTTGCGCCGGGTTCCAGCCGCGGCTTTTACTTTTCCTTTGTTAGTCCAGCTTCGCTGGTTGAGGTATTTGTATTTTTATATTACTATAATAACTAAAAAATGCAAGAAAAAATATTAAGAAAATGCGAATGTAAATGATTCGACGAATAGGCTCTGAGAACTTCTTTAAGCTTTTCTCGCTGATTGTAATATTTATATATTCTAAGTTTTTAGTATAGAATAGTATAATTTTATTTTCACTATTTAATAGGAAGATTAAGCCTTCACCAGGATCGAGTAAAAATGACGTAGATTATTTAATATAAACTAGTAAAATAATAAGTGATAATATAAGTTTCCACGGCCATATAGTAATGTGAGAATAATGGAAAATTACTCCAGGCCCATTAAAGCACTCGAAGTATCAGGTTTAAGATTACTCAGAAATAATTTACATAACAACCACTGCTCCACGCAGTGGTCGGACCCATAACTTTATGCTAATAGATTTTACTTACATAAACTTTCGATTGTAGTTTAGTCTCTAGGAATCCTAGTCGATAATAAATTGTTGAAATTTAGTTACTTATGGTTTCCAACGGTATTTATCCTAAATGAGGTAGGGACATTTATCCATACCCCATTTATCTTTTCCCGCATTAAGAAACATATAGGCTTCACCGTTAGGCAAAATTAATATAAATAATTTTTACCGAAACGTATTGAATTCTTCACGGTGGTACAGACCCACCACGACAATTTATAAAGAAATTTTTTTGAATTCTTCTAAAAGATCTCGATTTTCTCCAACAAAAAGGATAGTTAGTACAATTTGATTGCCACTCCTTTCAGCTAACTGCCTCTTTTTTGGTGATTCTTTCCCTAGTAAATAGGAGTTATATTAGGGGTTTACGAACTTTAATTGATACTTCAAAATACTGTTGTAATATAATCTATCAAATAAAGTCGATAATTTTTTCCTATTGAGAAAAACATAAGCTCCGATCTACGAATAGAAAACAACCCCTCCGCTCTCCTATAGAAAATCCAGATATATCAAGCTTTTAAAGTAAAGTAGGTGCCTTAAAATTGCATTTTAATAACTAAGCTATATTGCTTCGTTAAATTTGTATCTCTTGGGAATAAGTATTTATTCTACTAAATTTTAGTTAAACATGTTGTTCAATATATGCAAGTTGACAGATGTTGTTTTTGAAGCTAAAAAAGGAGGAATAAATCTACGGAATTTTTATATTCAATAATTTCTTCCTTTTTATTTACTAACTCAAATAACATCAGCCTCCTTTTTCCCGGTAACTTAAAGTTCCCACCTACTAACTTGTTAGCATCCAACCAAGCATATTAATAAACTTAGTGGATTTTTAAAGGTTAAGATATTTAAATACTAGTCTGTATGTGAGGTACCTGTTTTACGTAAATGTTTTAACTGATATTACTACCTCACCGTCCAATTGCCCTAACCTCAAAACATTTTCTATAATTGTTTATAGTATTGTATATTCACAATTAAATCATTATAACATTGCAATAATTAACACTAAGACCTAAGATTTGGCTTTATGCGTCATGATCTAACAAATATTGAGTATACGTTTAATCCTAAAATTACAAATGTCTCGTTTGGAAATGGCTATATCTAAGGTAAGACTTGGCTAATAACACAACTTGCCGATTACGAATACCAGTATTAAATTAATGTAATTTTTCACTACCTAAAAGAATAAAATTTCTGTATATTTCTTAATTTAATGCACCTTTCTTATAGTTAATGTCGTTAAGTTTATAAAGTATTCTAGTCTGCTGCTGTTACTCCACGTACTTACTTATAAAGGTTTATCGATCGTACAAGACGACAATATCGCCTTTCTATAAGGCTATTTTTTGGTATGTTATCTACAATTTTTTTACAATTTAATTAGAATCTACAGTGTTTATATTAGGTAGATCTCATATAATTGCGGGATATGGCTCAAATAACATCACCTCTAAAATAATTATTTTACTTTAATCCTCTCCTAATGTAGGGTGATTTCGATTAAATTAATTTGATAAAGTTAGGGTAAAGATGGAAATATAACTAATAACTCTTCCCTAGTAAGAATTATATACCAATTATCACTCGGATTAGACAGAAATAGCTTCTTATCGTTCTTTCTGATCTCCTAAAGAGATTGGTTTTTAGCGGAAAAAAGCATAAATAGGGATTATTTCTCTGTTACGTCCTTAACTATTTAGACCTTTGAGTTTGTACAGAGGTGTTCTTTATTTTATCTAAAAGGAGGATAAACAGGTTTTTTGTAGTTTCTCGTAATTAGACCACCAAACCCGTCGAGGAATAACCTTGATTTAAGTTACCATTTAATAGTAAGAACTACATCATTATAATAGAAAGTTCCCATTGAGTCTAAAGTTTTTAATATTCTACTATATTGTAATATTCAAAGTGAGGAAATTATCTTTATCGTATTTTAAGTAAAGCTTGTTATTAAAGGGCATATTACCGTTTTGTCTAACTAGTCTAAAAAAAGGGAAGTATTAAGATATTTTTCATTTCTAATGAGCTAAAATGTATAGAGCTTCTATGGTAACGGTGTTGTTCGTATTTATATTATTTAATTAAACAAATGATACACTGATTTATCGTTTTTCTTGTTTAATATTAAAGGCGTCTATCTTTTCCAAAGTTACTATAATTTTTAATAGGGTTAAACTGATTTTAGCGCAAGCCTCTTTTTTTGTTCGTCAAGAGTTAGACTTTGGTTCCATTACATTTTTCTGTAACTGTTAATTAATTTATAATTTTATTTCCCTGGACTTGACTTCATTACTAGTAAATAATATTACTTTTTAATGGATTACGTCGTAGTCTTCTAAGGATCTACTAAGAAATTCATCTGGTTGGGTTTCCTGCTGGATGATGTCCAAAATTACACATTTGACACTTTTAATGTTAAAGAAATTAGTTAATGCAATTGTTGAATTTTCCCGCATATGAAGGTTAATCTTAAAAGGCCGAAGAGCTAAGATGGATATTAAACCCTCCATTTGGTAAAACCATAAAGAACGAAACTCTTAATGAAAATTGAACTTGAAGCTGGTCAATTTTTAAAGACCGCACGGGTAGCACGTAGCTACCAAAAGAAAAATTTTAATCCCTGTAGGTAACGCAATAACTCTCAATGTTGCAGCTGTAAAATAGGTCTAGTCCCAAAAGACAGTATTCATAATAAATTCAACATGAGATCAGCTAACCTAACACTCCAGGGTAGCTTTTCAGAAACACAAGTACCCAATAACGTAATTTTACAATTATAATGTTAGAAACCAGGGTTCTATGGTAATAAGGCTCTTATTCCGGATGGTTTATACTAATCCCGCTCTTTCTTCGCTGTACCTAAAGGGGAAACATATACCTGTACGTTTAGCGCAGCTGGATTCTGCAACTTAAGAACGAAAAATATGTATTATGCATACCTTCAGTTAAAACGCTAGGTGAGAAAAGAAAGGATCGCTATACCCCTATAGAGGCAAGGACGTTATTATTTATGCTTTGCTTGTAATACTTTTTTGTGGTTTTATTTATGGTTAGTTATTTTTTGCAGTTGCGCTTGCACTATTTTTTTTTTAGCCAAGCCCTAACGTGCTTGCAACAATTAAAACAATAAAGGATCCCCCTACAAGCTAAATCGTGGTTATGTTCCCCGAATCCTTCAATATAAAAGCTTTTGCACCCTCTGATTATGGGAAAATGAAAAACTAAGAAGGCAGGAGCCATGCAACTTTTTTAATTGCTGTGCACAAGAAGAAATCGTCGAGTGCGGAGATCATACAACGCTGGCTAGCTTACTTATTTTGTTTGTGAGCGTTGTGGATGATTTTACTGCCGCTAAATAAAAGCATATAAAATAATCAGGAAAGCAAGCTGGAGCATCAGAAAGTTTCTTAAACTTTTTTTTCTTATATTCGATTAATTTTTGCCGTACTTGTGTCTCATGAAGATACCCTGTAGTTGCATAACTTATAAATTTTTTATACCCTTATTCTGTATAATGCTACCTTCTCTAATCAATTCTTCTATTATTTTTTCTAACTTATTAAAATTTACATATTTTTCAACCAAAAGCATGATACTATCGAAGTAACTTATTAAACGAGCGTTGTAATAAATCGGACCTTTAGTAAGACCCAATTAACATGATGCTTCTTTGAGTAATTTATC
>JACYFI010000309.1:0-10036 GCA_020975735.1 Ophiocordyceps xuefengensis
CCAATAAAATTTACCGTTATAAGGAATAAATAATAAATTTTTAGAAATAGTGGTGAGAAAACTTAGTGCGTGTGCAGTCAAGCTGCCTATATGCTGTTGCTGTAAGGGTTGTTGCTCAAATTATGCATGCAGGCCTAATCCAAGACTTCTAATTATGAGGGCCGCTTATGTAAAATAAGTTGATTATTCATAGGTCCTAGCCTCCACGAGGTAAGTACTTATTATGTGTATAAGCGAACAATGAAGAATTTTTATTAGTATAGTATTATGAAAAGAACATTATTATAATTTATCACTCTCCTTATTTGATTCCAAATTCTTAGAAACTTATAGTGAGGTAATGAACATTCATTTTCATTAAACAGAAGTTTTTATGAATTGAAAATTACATCCAAAAAATAATGGTTGATTTGGTAAGTGCGTCATGATGGAATGCTGTTCAAGGCTTGAAAGTGCTAATCGACTTTGAAATGTTCTAACAAATTAAAGTAAGCTAAATCACAAGGTTATTTATTAAAAAGTTGGGGTTACAGGTGATATAAAGATAAAATTTGCGGGCCGTAAAAGAGCGAAGGTAATCTTTCATAACTAAATAAAGGATACAGTTTCCTGCTTTAGAGGATGTAAAAATCTTCCGGGAAAGTTAGTAGTTAAGGTGATGAACTTTATACTTATAGCCCAACAAACTCTGTAAGTCGAAATCTGAAAGGTTGATCGACCAATTGGGTCTGAAAAAACCCCAATGCAAATTTATACAGCCCAGGGGAATTTTGCTCAAGCGCCTAACGGCGAAACCATGGCATCCTGGTAGGATAAAATTGGCAAGTTCCCTATTTTGATACAGGTCCTAAAAAGATGACCTATCGCATTATACTTAAAATTTAAATAAAGCTTTTGTTTATATTATTGACTAAAGACGTATGTATATTGGTCTTGACGAATTACGTGCCCACTATATCGCGCTAATACGTAAGAGATCGTTAAGTTATTATTCAATCTTAATTGGGTCTTAAGGTACCTAGAACGGTCAATATAGCTTATTAATGGTTAAGTATTTGGACTAGAAGTTTTCTATGGAGGGGGAGGTACTTTTAAGGAGGAGAGATGCGCAAATGGCTTTGAATAACCAAGGGACTTCGGGTAAAGCGAGGCACCCGCTTTAGGTAAAAAAACTCGAGCGTTGGCGGGGACGAAGCACAGAAACAAACAGGATTAGAAATACCAATGTAGGTCCCTTTAGCAGTAAATAGATGGAAATTGCGCATAGTATTTAGATTGCAACATATTTAATTAAATTTAGTCGTCATAAACAATGTATTCTAAATATTACTTTGGTCATTATAAAATGAAACTGTAGGCATTCCACCTCAAGGTAATGTGGCAAATCGCCAGGGGAACTGGGAAAATACTAGACGTTCTTGCACAAAAGTAGTGAAAATATTGTGTTAATTCCGATAATCCTCGTAAAAACCTTGCCACAATTTTGTACTAATATATTACGGGTTGCACGGCTGTTTCAGTTAATGCTCTGAACCCTATGGTTTTCCATGTAATTTAACGAAATCCCTTTGGCTCTTATTTTGGATGCGTGGCTGCAATATAACAATATTCTATGACGTTAAGGTTCGCCTAGCTACCCGATAAAAGGCATTTGGATCTGGATATAGGGATAGAAAACGAGGGGCAAAGGATCAAGTCCATCATGGCCTTTATATTAGGTGGGCTATAGGGATACGAATGCACATTATCCTGGCGTTTGAGCTAGGGGTCTCAAGTTCGCGGGATAATATGAACTTCCGGGGGAACACTTTTAAGCTTTTCTGCCACCAACACCATAATACCGAACGTATTTGAGCGTGCTAAGTTTAATTATTCAGGGGATGGTAAATAAGTCGGACCTGAGTACGAAAAGAATTTAGATTAATCGCGGGATACTAAGTCAATTAAGGTTTAGATGATCCCCAAGCCACTTACAGTTACAGAAACTTGTTTATTGTAAAAAGAAGCAACGGTGACGGTAGTTAATAACTAAAATTTAGTATTTAAGGTGTACGACTATGGGGGTTTTTCGAAAGGAAAAGTTTTCAAATCAAAGCCCTTTCTAAAATAATCCAAGTAATTTAAATCAGCAAAACGTTTATTATTCAACTATTCCGTTAAGGTCTAGATTGTAGGAAAATAACTAACCTTAACCACGCCCCTGGTTTTATATAACGGGATTTTTGATGCAGCAGGGATCTTTTTCCTTTGCATTTGAGAAAAAAAATCTGATAGTCCACATGTATTGTGAAGCTAGATTAATGTATTAGTCTACAACAAGAAAGGGATCTAGGATAACTTTTAAATGTGTATTCAAAAATTGATTTTAAAAGGGAAGGTACGTAGTTAAAGCATTGGTGAGAGTTAGTACTTGCCAATAGGGCGTTATAAACATCTAAGGATCCAAATTATTCGACGTCTTAAGTTATAACCACATGTTCGATAACTAATCCATTATTAGTAAAAATATGCGGACTTACCTTTATTAGAAAGCCGTTGTTTAATCAGAAATAAAAAATCATTTAACAATAGAGGATTGCATCGAAATTGATAATTAAACATTTATAATAAAGGTTTTATCCTGGATGAAATCAAAGAGGCTTACCTGAAAAATTGAAGTAGGCTTAACCTTAGGTGACAAGACTTTATCATACCAGACCTCACATGACTATGGGCTTCGGTTTTACAATGGGCGGTTGAAAAGGTTGTTTTATGGTTAAACAATTATGTCAAATTCCTCCTGCGTCCAAACATGCATTTGGAGTACAATTAATATTTCCACATTAACTCAAAATAATAGGGGATAAGCCCTTAATGGGGTGTATATCTTGCCTAATTTCGGGTGTGGTATATAGTCAAGGATGGTGTACTAAACTTTTGTGTATTTGTAAAGAAATTCGTGCTACATATATGGAAATATATATAAACCAATTTTTTTAAAAAATCCATAAGTGTAGGTGTAAAAATTACTGATTAACTTGATGGGGTGTAAAGCAGGCTGTAATAGTTAAAAGTTAAAGGGTCATCTTTGTCTCCTTTCTGGGGCTTAGAAGAACTTAAATGATAACAGGCTCCGAATTAATCGTAAAGAGTAATTTAAAGTAGGTGGCTGAAGATAAAATAATTAATATTATAACAATGATAATTTGATAAAGCCATGAGACAAAAAATGCAAAATGTGAAATTTAAGCCTATCTCCAAAAATAGTTAAAATTCTAAGTCCAGTGTGGAAATTCGACTGCAATGAAAAGTAATTACTAGTAAATCTGAATCCCACCATGCCACGGTGAAATGACCCTCGGATTGGCTCAACCACTCGTCAATGGCTGAAAAGAGCATAGAATAAGTTTTGCTTCTCTTAGTAAATTAGTAAAACAATCATGTAGGGTTTGGGTAGATATGTATTATGCTAAACAGCTCAAACTGTCTATTATTGCGGACTCTTCCGTATGCGCGGCGGGGTTCTAAATTTATGTTAAGACGAAAATACGGTTGCGTTAGTGGAAGTTGTACGGAGTGATTAATAACATAAAACCTTGAATTTAAATTTTCCTCTATATAAGAGGGTTCCTTTTAATCTTATAGAAGGGTTTGAGTCTGTAAAACTCGATAGCTAGGACTCTTGTAAGGTTCGAATCCTTCTTGTCTCCTCACTTGTGCACCAAATGATTACTTGAAATGTTAGTAACTTAACTGTAAAAGGGTTATCCCTGCAAACCGATAATGAGATTCGGTTCCACTCCGATCTAAATTCGAATAATTAATAAAATAATATGAGAGGATTGAGTTTGGTCAGATATCTTAAGAGTTCCAAAAAAGTTTCCGTAAGGGTTTCCCTTTTGTGACTCCTATTTCTGTAATCTTTGTTTAAGGTCTAACAGTTATGCTTATGAGAGGGTCACGTCTAAAAATCCTCAACACTTCAGGCCTCGATGCACGCACGGCTGATTTTATCCAATGTATATATTAAAAAAGCCTCTTAGGTTTAGGCTGGCGCACAGTTGCTATTTAATAGCCATTTTGAGGACACGCGTAAAATGGGATAAGGTATTGCTTTCACTTTCAAGATCGGCAAAGACTGGCCTGTTTAGGGGGGGGGGGGAATTATAAGGAGAAAGAACAAACAGAACAATAAATAGAAAGTACTTTTTTGAGTAGGTTTTTTGATTTTATTATAGGGCTAAGTGAAAATTAACAAAATGAAGCTCTATGGGATTTAGCAAAAGCTCAAGAATCAGTTCTTTTTATCGAGACCGGCATATCCATAACCTTCTGGGTTCAATATAAGCAGGCTCAATAAAGCGTATAATATAGAGTGACTGCGCGTCTTTGCCGTTTTGCGCTTATGCAGCAAGACTATTTTAACAGAGAAAAAGGATTGCTCTAGGTAAGGTAATTACCGATTTGTCTAAAATGGGTATCTTTTAGAAATTTAGGTGTTTCGAGTCACCTTTTTTCCCTTGCAGTCTAGAATGGATAATTATAATAATTACAATATCAGATTTGAGGAAGGCTTTTTACTCTAAGCTTCTTAGTTTAGTTATGGTTTTCTTATAGTGCTTTTGAGAAAAGCACAAAGCTAGGGTAATGAAGCCTTCTTAAAAAAAAAGATAAAATATTAGCAAGGCCATGTAGAGGCAAGTTCATCTACGTATGTATGTTACAACCAACAACACCCAAAAACACCAAATTAGGAATACTTAAGCACTCAGGGTTAAAGCACAATAACAAGACTGTAGTTTTTTATTTCTGCTTTGCTGTATTTTTTTCTTGCTTAGCAAGTTAAAAGCAACCCATTCTATTCCGAAAAAAATAAAAAGTCGTGCTTACTAGATCTTATACCACCTATACTTTGTAGTTTGGTACCTCTTTTATAACTTATATCTGAAGAATTAAGGGACGGCTTCGACCATGATGTTAAAATAGCGCAAGCTTACTATTTTTTTTGTTTGCGGAAGGCAAAAGCTGATTATCCTATCCTTGATTAGATCTATCCTGTTGAAGCACCCCTATATTTACTTAAAACAAAATAAAGTGGCTTTAGCATATGAAGCCTGGCCTCGCTCTTAACTCTTGGTGACTCAGGACAGACGTGCTCATATACCTTTTCCAAGGTGTGTGCTTACAGAAGGCGTAGTCTTTGCATAATAAAGAATGAAAAAAATAATTTGTTATCAGCAGCCTTGCAAGGCATAAAAAATAAAAGGAGCATAAAAGCACAACCGCCCTGCTTCTGGTATTTTTTCCTTAGGGCGAAAGTCGGTAAAAAGTAAAAGATTTTAAGATAATATTAATTTTGAGCAAATCAAGCTCTATTGCTTAACGGTTAAAAGTCGTTGAACTTTGTATTAACTTTTATAGATGTCGGGATTTACTATCTTTAGAGGCTATAAAAAGAAGGAATTCGAATGACTCAAAAACTGTTGGGTATTTTTACATTATTTTAATATGTGACATTTTGGTCCGAAGTAAAACTTTTCAAGATCATCTTCTTTCATTTAGGTTTCACCTATCCCCTTTAGGGGCATCTATACTAGCATAATCTTTATATGCTTTAACAATAAAACGCTGCATTTCTAGGCATCCGTTCTTTAATAATAAGTTTTGTATTTGTCTATTATAGCTTTTAGTTACAGGTGAATTAATCTATGGACATTTTAGATTTAGAGTTAATCTCAGAATGGTATAATATCTTTGTCCCTTGTTTTAAATTTTACCAATTGCTGGAAAACCCTTTTAGGGCGATCGCAGGAAAAACAGAGAGAACGGATAAATAGTTTCTTCAAGGATCTCAGAGACTATGGGTTAAAGGAATAAACGTTAATCTAAACGATTAATTAATAATATAGTCCCCATAAAATATAGTAATATATTCTTTTTTATTCGGTCACATACTTAGGGTAAACCATATAAAAAAATATAGCAAGTTATATTCATTTAATTTTACATACTAAAATTAACTCTTAAATTGAAAGAATCCTAAATTATTACACTAGAAAAAATCTAAACCTTTAGCCCGCTATAACAGTTTAGGGTATTATCTTGCCGGGCTAAAGAAAGGGTTGATGGATCAATTATACCTAAATCGAATCACTAAAAAATAGTTTTTGGACAAGCGAACCTATGGCCTCTTAAATGATTAAACCCATGTTGAAAAATTCCAACAAGTTTCTTATTCTGTATTATTATATGAAGAAAAAAGATGGGGTACTTATAGGAATAAAGTATAATTACGCAAGAAGGAGTATTAAGATATATATTAAATGTCTAATCAAAGTGTATTTTTGGTCCCCGAAGATATAGCATACCATAAGCTTTAAGCAGATCTTAAGAAATTGGCGAGGCTTAAATGCCCTGTTTTATTGAAAGCACTTACGCCTCCTTTAGATTACAGATCAGTTGAGACCTAATGCACGAGCTAGCGGGAATTCTTGATCAACTGACGGGACCATTCTTCTATCAATTTTGCACAGAGCAGACTTGCATTGCCGAGGAACAATTACAATGTATTATGTTATCAATTATAATTATCCTAGCTTTGCTTAGGCTTAAGGAGTGCATGTTGGTTTCACTAACCAAACCAACAAGCCCAACAATCACTAATAGAATAAGAAGAGTCTTAATGGTTCATGACAACAATTCAGAATTTTTCCAAGCTTAATTTGAATTCATAATGGTAGAAAATTATCCTATTTTCAAAGGCCAGCCAAAAGAAGTTGCTTAATTCCATATGCCCCCATCCCTGACAGATATCCCTACATCATAGTCTTACACTATCTCACTAAATTCCTTTAAGATAAGTAAAACATCCTATATTATTTTCATGTTATATAAAAGGATTAAGAAATTTGAGAGTAAACCCGTTAACTCGATGAAGGATACTGGAAATTACGTTCTATCACAAATAAACCTATTCAATAAGGGTTCGTACAGAGTTATCAATTTAGATCGAAAACCTTAAAAATATTATTAGGATCTAAAAACCAATAAATATAATATTTATTTTTTCACCAATAAAATCAGAGCTGCGCTGCATTTGCAGCGCAAGATTATTTTTTGGTTTGATTGGTACCCGCTCCCTAGTACTAGAATAACACCTGTAATTTCTAGTTATCGTTGGTTTTTAATCTTAATGACGTATTAGGAACCACACCTCGCCGCTGGTACAAAAAGGATTAAATTTAGGGTGTTGTATTATTATGTATCTTGAAAGCTTTTTATTTTCCTTCTTATTTTTCGAGCTTCTTTCCATAAGCGAAAAAGCACTGTGGAAGTACCAAACTCCGGGGGAACCCTAAAGTTTATACCTAAGCCTATTTATCCGGAAAGCATTTGTAGTGCTCTCTCATTAAATATTGAGAGTAATTAGTAATATATACAGATTCATGGCTTATTCGAAGGAATGGGGCTTACGCGCGATTCTAAATAGATAGTCATATATCTACAAAAAGGCCAACGAGAGACTGTCCACAATATTATCTAAAAATTGTAAGGTGTGCTTCTAAGTTGCCAGGGAAAACTTGGTTTTTAAAAATTATCTATAAAGTTTTAAATACTAAATATTTACGCGAGCTCCGCACAAGAAAAAGGTAGAATAAAAGATATTCTATGTTAAGAATAACTGAAAAACATTCAATATCTTAGTAAAACTACATTATGTAAATTCAAACTTCGAATTCAAATCCTTTATCATATTACTGGGAGTTTACTGAGTGGAGAGGATGCCTTTTTTATAGGGGTGTTACTAGGATTCTAAAATCTAAGGTAGGTTATAGGAGTAAAGCTGATATTTCAGGCATTAGGTCTTCATATACGTATTATAGCCCTTATTAGAACAAATTCCAATTTTTTTTGGTTGGTGAGTAAATAACAAAAAATTTGGGAGGCGGGAATCTTGGTTCAATTTAGAGTAATCTGGCTTTTAAAGGAAGATCTAAATTTATATAATTAATCATTTGACATAACTATACCCTTATTACTCCGTAACCAATTCCGACCTGTTTTATTTTAAAAGAAGTTTTAAAATTTTTGCAAGAAAAACAAGGTAAACTATACGTACATTAGAAGGTTTAAATCAAAGTTATCATCTATTAAAGCTACATTTTAAATAGTGGAAAATTATCGTAGATGCGTCAGCTTATTTTCTCCTAAGCCAGTCTTTAAAACCCAGTAGTGCTCCGCCAAAAAAGCAATTTACTGATTTAAACTGTTAGCTGGTGTTTACTAGAACGCACGGAAGGGTGTTTTATTTATAGCATTAAAAAAAAATCACCCGGATCATAAAATTAGGAGAAAAAATCCAGTATGATTAAGTTTTATTTTAACTCAACACCCCAGTAAGATAAAGACAACTTTTTAGAAAGTTTTTAAATCTACCATTTAGGTTGGTTGGATAATATATATCTAAATTAGATTGGGTGGGCAAGTTTAAGTGAAATTTAAGATGTTCCGTAATAAAATAACCCATATTTGAAAAGACATTTAAACTACATGGGTTTATAAATTAAAAAAATTACGAAACGATTTTTAACAAGCGGCTTGGCTTATGGAAAAAAACCCCATTAACTGAGAAGAGGGGATTAGATTGATTAAAAAAAAATAAAAAGGTAGAATGAATAGAAATATACATATAGGTTAATATTAAATATTTTCTAAATTAAAAATAAAAAGGGTGAGTGCTTTAACACCAACATGTAGAAATGGTGGGAGCTCAATGACCACCTAATGGGGAAGCCCTTTAATTCCTTCGAATTACCTTATAAATACAGTAATATTTATTATCTAAAGTGGAGCAAACAATTTTAGGTACGCCACCACTCTTTAAATTAAAAGGCGGGGATAACAAGAAGGAAAGCTTGTGGTAACTATTTTTGACAGGTAAGTTATAGCCTTAGTATTCACTTTTGCTCTCTTGAAACTGGTTTACTTTTTGTATTACGGGTTATAGAATATAGTTTTGTTTAGTTCTTTAGTAGTTATAACATTTTTTAAGTATTGAATATTCGTTAAAACCGTGAGGCCTGTGGCTAACCCTGAAAAATCCCATAAGGCATTTACAATATTTAGCTGCGGCTAAAACTGTTAAAGAAGTATTTATATGTAACCGACATCAGAAATGTTCAGACCTTAGCCTCCCTATTGAGTATTAATCAGGTCTTTACCCGAGGGTGATAGGGGAGTGTAAGTTCTTAAAAAGTATTAAAGAGCTAGTTCTACCCGTATCAGGTTAACATGTCGACACCTGAGATTTAAAAATAGAAGTTAACTCAAAGAGAAATCTATTTACTAAGAAAAATTCATACTTTTTTGGGGAGAGGCCTACAATGTAATTGAGTATGTAGATAAAAATAAGGCAAGCTATAGGTCCAATCCGCCAACGATTTGGCCTAAAAAAATTAAATACGCTTCAATTGTTGATAAATACCCATTTCTCTGACTCGAAAAGAGAGGCAATATCTCTTATTAAACAAGCTATAAATTAACTTTTAACAGGTAAAGCAACGCTCTGATATTGAAGGTAATGTTATGATGCTTAATATTAATAAAGGGATTATAACAGATACTGTCTGCATCATTAAAAATTCATTTTCCCAATCTATTTTAATGTGACCACGGCTTTAGTCGATTGATACAAATGATATTAAAGATCTAAACATGATTTGCTAAGATTGGGAGCGATGGAAGGGGTTTATTTTATGTAAGATCGTTAATTAGTAAAAAACTGATCAACTGGGTTATAAAAGTAATTTAGTCTTTCCTATTACTCACAATGGAGGAGAAGAATTTTATTAACAAATTTTAAATGGGTTTTATTAGGGTGTGAAGAGATCTGAGAAAGGCTTAAATAAGACCAGATTCAAGTAAAATTATCTGTGTAAAATATAAAATTTATATGCATATTTAAGATAAGAATCATTCCTTTCTTCTTTTCCAAAAGATAATTCGTCTTTACAAGGGTTAAAGTATAGAGATTAATTTAGATTTGAATTTAAAGTAT